>JANGFH010000211.1:0-62679 GCA_025758715.1 Glaciozyma martinii | reverse complement strand
GTGAGAGTGAGGGAGGAGGGGGTGAGGTGGGTGTAGGGGGCGAGGACGAGGGAGGTAAGTCCGGCTGCGAGGCGGGCTTCTAAGAGTGGTGATGTTAGTGTGTGCGTAGGAAAGGAGGAGAGGAAAGGACGTACTTTCCGCCTCACGCGCCGCAGGGATCTTCTCGTACACCTCCTTCCACTTCTCATGGCTCACCATCTCGCTCGCAAGCCCAAAGATCTGCTGTCCATACCCCGCTGCGAACGTGTTGGCCTCGCCCACGACCTCGACAATCTCGGCCTCGAGCTCCTTCTCCGCGTTGAGGAACCTCTCCCACAGCTCGTCCCCAATCTGCCCGCGCTGGAGCAGGAGCGTCAACGCCGCTTTGGCGTCGCGAACGGACCAGATGAGGCGCACGTCATCCATCGCGCGGCGGAGGAGGGCGGCGACGAGTATCGGTTGGGGCGGGGGAGGGTCGAGGGAGAGGAGAGAGATGTACACGTCTCGCGATTTGTGCTGGGGGAACCAAGGCTCTGCGGCGGGTTGGTCTGCGGGGACTGTTTGAGTGGGGGCGCTCGCTAGAAGGAGGAGGAGGACTCACTGGATTGGCGCTTGCGGTAGATCTTGGAGAAGAGCGCGAGGGAGCCTCCGAGGAAGGCCAGGTAGGCGGCGGGGACCCAGAGAGAGAGACCCATGGTTGCTTGAAGCGCCTTTTGGGTCTGCGCGGTGGGAGTAAAGGACGCGCCGAGGGAGTGGGGAAGGAGGGACTGGCGAGGGAGGAAGGGGTGACGCGATCAGTCGAGGGTGTCCTCGTGGAAGGGAGGAGAGAGAACTCACCTGTTGCGGCAACGAGAGCGGCGAAGGGAGACTCAAGCTACGCGCGCCTTGACTCAGTTTGTTTTCTGTACGTTCGCGTCTGCAGGGGGAGAAGACGAGCGCGGCCGCCCTCGAGGGGAGCCCAGCGTGTAGATTTAATTCGGGTAGGGCCACCTGGGGTTTTACTATTTAATCGAGCAGCCTTTGAGGGAGGGAGAAGGGCCTTCGCAGAGACTTCCAGGGCCAAGTTAAATACTGAATAACTCTATCAAAATCCTTCTACTTCCTCCCCCCAGGCGCCGGGACCAACTCCCTCTCGAACCGCTCGGCAATCTCCAGCACCAGTCCATCCGTGAAGCTCTGTCCGAGGATCGTAATCGCAAACGGCATCCCAGCCTCGGTGAACCCAGCAGGAACGCTGACCCCAGTCAAATCGAGGATGTTGGCGTAGTGGGTGAACTGCAGAGACGAGATTGGGATCAGCAAAACGCCGCAGCGAGGGTTCGCTGCCGAGGGACGCACCTTGCCGAGCTTGTGGTTGAGCTTGATGGGATTTGCGAGGTACTCCTTCTTCGTAGGATGGAAAGGTACAGTCGGAACGACGAGAATCTGCGCCAAACCCCATCAGCACACGTCCGTCGTCGCCGAGAGAACCGAAAACGCACCTGGAACCCCCCCGCAAACTGCTTCGCCGCCAACCGCTGACTGGCCATCTGCTTCCGAAGATCCTCCCAAGCATCCGCAGCCGTAAACGACGTCGCTGCCGCATCGTAGATACTTCGAATCTCGGGCAGCAGCGCGTCCTCCTCCGCCGCCGGATGCTGGTCGTACCACTCCTTGACGCCCGAGACGCGCTCGGCGACGAACGAGCTCTCGTAGAGAAGTCGACCAGCGTCCTCGAAGACGGTGTAGTCCATCTCGTCGAAGAGCTTTCCGCCGATGCTCTTGAGGCGAGCGACGGCCGAGTCGAAGAGGGCGTTGAACTCGTCACTGACGAGCTTGCGAGACTCGGTTTCAGGTCCTGCGAGAAGTAAACAACTTGATGAGCAGACATCCGAAAGAAGTAGGCAGCGAAAGACGCACCAGGAACAGCGAACGTAAAGTCCTCCTGGGGCTGAAGGATCGCACGAGGAGCGAGAGCCCACGGCGGTCTCGCGACCTTTGCAAACGGCTCACTCTCGTCGACGTCGTACAGCGCGTTCCAGACGATTCGACTGTCGGAGATGGTGAGCGCTTCGATCGCGATGCAGTCGAGGCTGAGGCAGCAGGGGACGACCCCGGCCGTGCTGATCGTTCCGCGCGTGGGCTTGAAGCCGATGATGGAGTTGAAGGCGGCTGGTACGCTTCCGGATCCCTGTGATAGAGGTCAGTGGATTCGAAGTGGGAGGAGGGAGAGCGAAACGCACGGCGGTGTCGGTCGCGAGAGAGAAGGAGACTTGGTGCGAAGCGACTGAGACGCAGGAGCCCGAGGAGGATCCACCCGAGACGTGGTCCTTGGAGAAGACTGAGGCGGGTTGGCCATAAGGCGAGCGCATTCCAACGAGACCGGTGGCGAGTTGATCTGCGAAAGACGAAAATGAACTTCGCACGGACGAGCGAAACCCGAATCACAAAACGCACCGAGGTTGACTTTGCCAATCACCAGCGCGCCATTCTCCACGAGCCTTGCGACCGATACGGCGTCGACTTCAGGGACGAAGGAGAAGGCGGGGCAAGCGCCCGTCGTCGGGACGTTCTTGCAGTCGATCGAGTCCTTGACGGAGAAGGGGATTCCAAATAGCGCAGGTCGATTCGCCGGGTCAGGAAAGGTGACACGAAGCTTTCGAGCTGCTGCGAGGACTTCCTTCTTGGGGAAGAGGTGGAGCCAGACGGCGGGATCGGCGTTGGGGAGGGCGATCCGTCGGTAGACTTCCTCGATGACTGCGAAGGGGTCAGTACGAGCTTCAGAATCCCTCGCAAGCTTCGCTCACCTGCTTCGGGAGTCACCACTCCAGCTGAATAGCAGTTCGAGAGGGAAGCGATGTCGAGGCTGCCGTCCCAGGCATCAAACTGCGGTCGAGCAGCTGCGATGGCTGAGAGGGAGGGGAGGAGAGCCGCCGAGTCCGAGACGAACCCGAAGAGCCCGTTCGCGTAGCAGGCCATCTCGATGCTCGCCGCAACGAGGGAGGAGGCGTAACCCGCCGTCATGTCGGAGACGAGGCAGCAGTCGAACCCCCGATCGTTCGCTTCGCGCAAAGTGGTCGAGACGCAGCATTCCGAGGTGACTCCGACGATGAAGAGGGAGGAGATTTGGCGATTGACGAGGAGTTGGTGAAACTCCGTGTTGTAGAAGGCGCCTGCGACCGACGAAGGTTAGCGGAAGTCCGGCTCGCGTCGCGCAGAGAGCGAGCTCACCTTTGCCTGGCTTGTCAATCACAATCTCGCCTTCGATAGGTCGCATCTCAGGAATGATGTCGTGCAAGCTGTATTGACTCCGTCAGCGAGAGTTCCAGCGTAAAAAAGGGAGGACTCACGTTTCTCCCTGCACCAACATGCGATCTCCAGCGGGTCCAGCGTCCCCGATGGTTCGAGAAGGGCCGTTGGGAGCCTTCCCTTGACGAAGAAGCTTGGGCGTAGGGCAATCGGAGAGCGAAGGCGGGTGACCTTCTCGCGTGTGGATGATCTGGAGACCAGCAGCGCGTGCCGCAGCGAGGACTGCGACGGTTCATCAGCAACTCGAGGAGTGGAGGCGCGGGAAGGGGGTGGAGACAGGCGCACCTTGCTTCGACACGGGGAGAATGCGGCGGAGCTCTGCGAGATTGCCGCCTTGCACCTCGCCAAAGCTGGGAACGGGAGAGGTCAGCGCGAGGCTCCCCCCTCCGACCTGAGATAAGCCTCAACGTACCCTCCGTCGAGCATGAAGTCCCCTTGCAGGTCGATGAGAAGCAACGCAGCCTTCGCTGGGTCGAAGTTAAAGGCGTAGGGCTTGGCGGGGATGGTCTGCATGCCGGAACTAAGATCGGGGGAGAAGGGGAGAGCGAGGGAGGGGCGTCGTCCACGAGTGTCGCGCCGTAAGGGAGAAGCAGAGGGCGGCAGAGCGAGTGTCTCGCTCCACACGTAGAGCAGCTTCGTTCGAGATTGCGCAAGGTTGGTAAGCTCAGACGGAGAGAGCCAGGCGGGGGGAGATTGTCGATTGTCCCTTCGCAACCTCTCTCTTTTCCTTCTTCAAGCACTCTCTACCCCTCGATCCTTAACCCCAGTTGCTCTCTCGGCAGTCAGCTCTCCTAGCGCACAGGATCCAAGATGCCCTTCAAGTTCCAGTTCAAGCGACCGACCCTGCGGCTGTCTCCCTCGTGAGCCGCGCGCTCTCCACCGTTCCTGCTCCTCGCTGACCAGGGAACAGAGCTGGAACGTACGCAAAAGATCCCCGCTGGTCCAACGCCGACATTGGTACGCCACTCCTCCTCGGCCGGACGAAGTTGCTCCCAGTTGCTCACCTTCCTGCCGCAGATCCTGCACCTGTTGCTTCGCGCACCTGGGGAACCGGAACTTTTGCAAGTTACTGGGTGAGTTCCAGCCGTACAAGCTTCGTCGTCGGCGCCTGCCTAACTCTCGCTCCTTATCGCAGGTCAGCGACATGCTCGCCCCTCCCCTCTGGTCCACGATCTCCACCGTCAGGAGCCTGGGATTCACCGTCAAGGAGGTCATCCCCATGTGCGTCGCTTCCGTTCCTTGCTTGGCCCAAAGCTCACCTTTCGCAGCACGTTCTTCGGCTTCTTCATCTGCGGAATCGTCGTCGCTCTCACAGGAAGGATCGCTGCTACCTACCACGTCTCCTTCCCCGTCATTACTCGTACCTCGTTCGGCATGTACGGGTGCATTCCGATGCAAGCTTTTCCACTTCCCCTTCGTCCTCCGCAAGCTGACTCTCCCATTCCTCGCAGGATCCTCATCCGCTCGACCGTCGCCCTTCTCTGGACCGCCATCTCTATCGTTCAAGCAGGAGGGTTCTTCCAGTGCATGGTCGAAGCAATGGCACCTCGCTACAAGAACTGGAACACGCTGCCAGAGTCCGCCAACATCACGCACGCTCCCTCTCGCTGCTCCTTTCCCTCCCCTAGCTAACGGCTTTATGGGCAGTTCTGGAGCTATCCTCATGATTATCATCTACTGGGACATCCAGACGGCCGTCAGCATGCAGCCGATTGCTCGCCTGCAGTACTTCTTCTTTTTCAAGACCGTCATTGTCACGCCTGCCTGGTTGTGCGTCCAAAACGGCCTCGTCCTTAACGCGGTTGACAAACATACTCTTCTACGCAGCGCAATGTTTCTCTGGGCCGTCATCGTCACCAAGGGACAAGGGATTCTCATCCTCGGACCCTCCACCGTTGTCGGATCGCGAGCTTTCTCCGCTCTTCAGGCGCTCAACGTTATCATCGGGCTTTTCAGCTCGCTCGCTGTCAACAGTGCGTGCTACTTCTTCTTCTCGAGCTTTGCTGGTTCCCTGGCTGACGCACGTTTTCTCCCAGTGGTGCGATCAATCTCGCTGCCGAGCTTTCGAAAGCTGCTGCTGATTCGCTTTTCTCCACCAGCCCGATTTCGCTCGTTTCTCCAAGAACAAGGAAGCTGGAATTTACCAAGCGCTCCTGGTTCGTCAATCTCATGCCGAGTTTGTGGAACCGAAACTGACCTGGCTCGCAGCTTCCAGTTATTGGAACACTCGGCGCGCTCTCTCCCATCTTCGTCACGCAGGCCTACATGCAACAGCACTGCTCGTACCAGTGGTACCTCCCCGCTGTGATCTCCGATTTCGATTTGCGCCCCGCCAAGTTCTTCGCCGGATTCGCCTTCATGATCGCCACTCGTGCGTTTCTTCACTCTCCTCGCCTTTCTACCTTTAACGCCTCCTCCTTGCAGTCGGCAATCAGATCGCTGCTGGATCTTTCCCCTTTGGCAACGACATCTCCGGCATCTGGCCTCGCTACATCAACATTCGTCGCGCCGCTGTCCTGATGAGCATCTTCTGTCTCGTGCGTTCTTCTCCGCAGAGTTCTCGAGCCCGACTGACGCCCTTCATCCCAGATCTCCTGCCCTTGGGACATCATTGCCAACGCCAGCGCAGTAATCGCTGCGCGACGAGAGCTCCCCCGCTGATGCTTCGCACGCAGGTGGCTACTCGACTTTCATGGGTCCCCTGGCCGGAGTGATGGTGTGCGACTACTACTTTATCGCCAAGGGCAAGCTGTCGATTCCCGAGATGTACAACCCCACCGGAATCTACAGCTACTCCAAGGTTCGTCGTCGCCACAACTCCTTCCTTTCGCATGCTGACGTTGGTGATGCTTCGCAGGGATGGAACTGGCGGGCGTACGTCGCTTTCATCGTTCCTGTCGCTCTTCTCCTGTGAGCTTTCCTCGTCCCCGCGACCACAGCGACGTCGCTGATCTTCCCTCCGCAAGCCCTGGACTGGCGCACAGCATCTCTCCCGACACGGTCTCCGTCAGCGAGGGTATCTTGCACCTCTACTCCTTCAGCTGGCGTACGTTCAGCTTTCTCTCCTCCCAACTCCTCGCTGACGTCCCCCCTCCTCGCAGTCTTCGGCATCACCACCTCGATCTTCATCTACTACGTTCTCTGCACCTACGTCTCCCCTCCCACCGCACGCCTCCTCGAAGTTGGCATCTACCCCCCTGCGACGCTGGAAGAGGAGCGCACGCACTTGGAGCAGAATGGGTACATCGTTGAAGGGGACGAAGGCTCGGTTGGCGAGGATGACAAGACGAAGGAGATGGTTTGAGGGACGGGTTGGTTTGTTTGGAGTGCACTGTTTAGATGGGATGCGGGTTTGTTGAGTGTTTGCAACCTAGGGATTATCAGTACCCTGGCGGATTCTGCAACCTCGCTACCGAGCTTCCGCTCCCAAGTTCCGCCCCAAACTCTGCCCCAAATTCCGCCCCAACTCCGGCTCAGCCCGCGAACCCCTCCCAAGTAGGCTAGCCTCCAACCAGGCTTCCCCGAGAGATCCACCACGCAGTGACGAAGCCGTTCAGAGTGCGGCGCACGACACATCGCAGCTGTACAACACCTCGTTCCACTCCTCACGCGTCCTTATCATGCCTCATATCCCACCCCAACGCCCGTCCGTCCAATATCCCTCTCCGCATCCAAGGCCTCACGCACTCCTGAAACTCCTTCGAAACCTGCTCAAACTCTGTGCCTCATCAGCGTCGCCCCACCGTTCGCAGAGAGAGAAAGGGGGACGAACGCATGACGGTGTAGTCGTTTCGGAGCCAATTGGAGTGAAAGAGGAGGAGGAGGTCGGAGCAGATTCGGAGGAAGGGAGTCGGGTCGACTTGGTCGGCGGCGGAGAGGAGGGGTGTTGGTCGGGTTTGGAGGGAGCGGAGGAGGGTGAGTTGGAGGTCTCGCTGTGGTCTGGGGTTAGTGAATGAGTGGGGGAAGGGAGGGAGCGACGCACGGAGGTTCCCATGGAGAGTGCGAAGGAGGTCATGTGGATCGAAGCGAGAGCGAGAGGGTACCTGGGATTTGATGAGTGGGGTGGGAGAGGCTGGGTGGGAAGAACGGACCATCGTGCGCCCCCGTTGACGGCTTCGTCGACTACTTGGACGGCGCGGTCTCCGTAGGAACGAGCGAAGAAGAGGAGCGAGTCCAGCCTGCGTGGTTTGGAGTTAGCGAGGCGGAGTGAAGGAGGAGAGAAGAGCGTACGCAAGCATCCCCAGACTTCGAAAGTCGGTAGAAGGAGAGGTGCCTCTGTGGGGAAGTTAGGACTCGAGGGACTCGAAGGAGGGAGAGGAAGGACGCGCTGGAATCCGAGCTGGCGGCATTGGGGTGAGCTTTCGGTTCGCCGGAGAGCAGGAGAGAAAACGTACGTCTTGCCACTGCTTCGTCACCATCCCCGATAGCACAGCATCCGGCTTCAACAAAAGGAACAGCTCTCGCAACGCCGCGTCGTCGCTTCCATCCGTCGCGAACGAGACCTGCGTTCGCTCCACCACCTCATCCACGATAGCGTACGATGTCAAGACACGCTCCAGCGACTCTTGAAGGAGATGGTAGGCCTGGATTTCGCGCATCAGCTGCCGTGGAGAGACAGGACGCGCGGAGCAAGCTCACGGGATGAGCTCCATCGACGCCGTTGTTCGACCCCAACGCCACAGCCAGCTCCTCTGGGTATATCGGGGTACCCCGCTCGGCGTTCCCCTTCCAAACGAGTCCGTCAGCTCCACTCCTGCCCTCGAAACGAACGAAAGCCGCACCTCTCTTGAATGGAGACAGTGATCCACCGTGCGCAGCGTCAACGCGCTGATAGCTCCCACCTCCTCCCCCTTTAGCAAGGGTCTATCTGTGATCTCCTGCTCTAGCGCGGCGCGAAGAAGAGATGGCCGACCAAGGAGGACGCGGGAGAGGAGGGATAGGGAGGTTGTGAGTCGGAGGAGGGAGGGGCTGCGTTCGGATTCGACGAGGAGGGAGAGTGCGAGAGTTGGAGTCAGGTAGATTACCCAGGGAGACCAAGTCATCGCGCGCTGGAGGGTCGGAGGGAGGTCAAGACGAGTTCCACCCCTCGTTCCTCTTCCTCTTCCTCTCTCCGACAAGCTGCTCGCACTGGGAAAGGAATACTCTGCTCTCGATTCATGCCTGGAGAATACTCGTTGCCCGAACTGCCTTCCATCACAAAGGCGAGTCCAGCTCAACCCCCGCCTTTGCCGACCCCGCTGACGCCTTCCCTCTCAGCTCTCGCCGACCGTCGTGCGGATCCTCGGCGGTAATCCAGGCCAGTACACTCTGCAGGGCACCAACACCTACCTGATCGGCGTAAGGCGCACTTCCCTTCAACGCTCTTGCCGAAAGCTAACCGGCGAGTGCGCGTTCGTCAACAGGATGCGTCCTCACTCACTCTCCTCGACACGGCCCAAGGTCTCCCCAACTACACTCCCTTCCTCCGCACGGCACTCGAAGCGTTTGACAAGCCTATCGTAGCCGACATCGTCCTTTCGCACTGGCACGAGGACCACGTAGGAGGCATCGCGGCGGTCCTGGAGCTCCTGCAGGAGATGGGGATGCCGGCGCCAAAGGTGTGGAAGTTCCCCGAGGCGCAGAGGGATAGTCCGGTGCTCGAGGCGCTGGGGAAGTTGTCGGAGAAGCACTTTGTCCCTTCGAGCGAGTCGGCTCTGCATCCTCTTGCCGACCTCACTCCGCTTTCAGACCTTACGTGCGTCCTTCCTCCTCTTCCCTGCTCTGAACGAAGCTAACCCCAACTGCTCGCAGTATCTTCCATACCCCAGGTCATACGACCGACTCCATCTCCCTCTACTCTCCCTCCCTCCGCGCCCTCTTCACAGCCGACACCGTCCTCGGGCACGGCACAGCCATCTTCGAAGATCTAAGCGCCTACATCACCTCTCTCGAGACGTGCATCGCGCGACTCGAAGCCGACGGCGAGGGAGAGGTCAGGATCTACCCTGGGCACGGGGCGGTGGTGGAGAGCGGAGTAGATAAATTGAGGGAGTATGTCAGGCATCGGATGGAGAGGGAGGGCCAGGTTGTCGAGGGGCTTAGGAAGGCGGAGGGGGAGCTCACGGCTGGGAGGTACGTTCGTTCGTTCTCGTCGAGCGGGGAGTCAAGCTGATTTCGGTTGGTCCGCAGCGTTGCGAAGGCGATTTATGGAGCGACGATTCCGGAGGGGTTATTGCCGGCTGCTACGAGGGGAGTTTTGTTGCATTTGGAGAAGCTCGAGGGGGAGAAGAAGGTGGTTAGGAGTCCAAGTGTTGATACGGCAGGGGATTTGATGCCGGGGTGGAGCGATCGGTGGGAGCTCACGGAGGAGGGGAAGTCGGGGTCAAAGATGTAGGGTGCAGTTGTTGTAGTGGAAGCAGGGAGTTTCGTAAGAAAGGCTGCGAGCGAGCTGTGAGACCGAGTGGAGATGCACCAGGGGAGCAGATCGAGGCCGCGAGCAGAAGCAGTCCCAACTCCCAGACGAGCAGCTGCGATCGTCTCGTCTCACCCAAAGGCACAAGAAAAAGGACAGTATACAAGCTAGAAACAACTGCGCAAGGAATACCAAACAAGCTCCCTCCTCCCTCCTCCTCCCTCGCTCACGCCAACTTGCGCACCACAAGCGCCAACAACGCCATAAGCACCACCAAAATCACCCTATCAATCCACAACGGCGCACCCCCTTCCATCCCCCTCACAGCCCCTTGCGCTCCCTCCCTCGGCACCTCCACAACCCTCTGCGGCTCCGGCAATTGCTGCAACACGGGCATCTGCGGCGGTGCTCCCATCCCTTCTTCTCTTCCTCCACCTAGGTGGATATTGGGTTGCTGAACGACTCGGGGAGAGGGGGAGGGGAAGATGGGAGGAGGGGCGGGGGCGGAATCGAGGAGAGGGGCTTCTGCTTGTTCGGTCTGGGCGGGTGCGGGTGTGGGGAGGAGGTGGTCGGAGCCGGAGAAGCCGCAGGTTGGGCAGTTGAAGGTGTGTGATCTGGGAGGGGGGTTAGCGAGGGAGAGGGAGGGAGAGGGGGACGAACGATTTGGCGAGGCGTTGGCGTTCGGCGGGTGGGGCGTTGAGGGAGCCTACGGCGCCTTGTGGCTTTAATAAGGACGGTTAGCTGAGAGTCACTTGGGAGGGGAAGCTGGGCACACCTCGCTGGCAAAGAAGGCGCTGAGAGCGACGAGAGCCGTCCGAACGCCCCATGAGGGCTGCCACGACTCACTGCGTCGGAACGAGCGGGGTTAGCCTAGTCCAGAGGTTCAGGAAGGGAACGCACGGGTGGAAGGAAGAGATGCTGAGGCAGATGGGCTTGTTCGTCTCGAATCGACCCGAGGGGGTGAGCATGTCTGTGTGGCGCGCAAGGGCGTCAGCGATCCTCCCAGCCTGCGTCCACCGATCTACGCACACACTGCTGGAGGCTTGAAGGGGTATTCAGAAGGAAGTACGAGCTTCCCGTGGTATACGCCGCCTGCGGAGAACGCAGTCAGCTCCACGTCAACCCTCCCCACGCGATGAGCTCGTTATCGTACCCTCGAAATCGCCCCCCGGTCCTCGGATCGTAAAGTGCCAGGTGAAGAGGTCGTCCTGCGGTATGGGGCGTCAGTCAAAGCCGAAAGAGAGCCGACGAGGAGGACGCACTTCGAGAGGAGCTGCCGTGTAGTCAGGGCACGTATCGTCTGATAGCTCTGTCGCCTCCTGTAGAAGACGGCGTACCCCGGCGTTACGAGTCGAGAGCTGGCGAGCGGCAGCCATGATCGAATCGAGGCGAGTGGGGGAGGAAGAGCAGCAGCGCTGTCGCCGCGAAGTCGATCTTGCGGGCACCTCTCCCAGAGCTCGCTTTCGCTTCGACGTCTCAATCTCCTTCGAAAGATGTGGCAACAAAGGGATAGATAGTGCACATCTAGGGATAAAAAAAAAACGAGCATCAAGCTCGAGGCTATCGTCCACCGACCGCCTCCTCCACCCGAGCGAGCACCAGCTCCTCCTCCTCCTCCTCGACCCGAACAAGTCCCGCTCGTTCAAGCCCTGATCCTCAGCGCAAACTGGTTGAACCAGATGCGCGTCGTCACAGGCGTCGCATAATCCACCGACGATCCTCCAAAGAAAGTGTCTGCGAAGCCCAACGTCAGTCGAGCTCGAAACAACGAGGGAAGGAAAGGGGACGCACCGACCATCATCCCCATGAACCCAATCGGCAACGCAGTCGTCACCGCTCGCTTCTCCACCACCACCTTGGCCTCCAAATCGACGACCCTGCGCGCCATCCTAAAGATTGGCGTCGGCTCGACCTCCTCGCTCCCCTTCTTCGCTCCCGCATGATCGTAGCTCTCGATCCCCCGATGCGTAGGAGTAGACGTAGCAGTTGCGACGACCTTGGTGACGAGCGAAGCTGTGAACCCGGTCGAAGTGGGGAGGGAGGTCGAGAGGAGAGGGTTCGACTTGAATCCTCCGTTCGGGATGACGAGGGTGTCGGGCAGCGAGTCGTAGTCGATCAGGGTAATGGGGTCAGGAGCGGTGCCGTTGTAGTTGGCTCCGCCGAGGACGGCGTTGCGGTAGTAGACGGACGAAGAGGAGAGGACGAGCTTGTTGTTGACCCTGCGAAGGTTCGTTAGTGCCTGCGTGCCGGGAGAACAAGGAGAAAGGGACGCACCAGACGTTGAAGCCACCATCGGCGACTCCAGGCGTGTTCATCCAGACGTCCTGACGGATATCGGTCCACTCGCCCGTCTTGAACGTCCAGCTCCCGCGTCCAATCACGATCCCATAGACGTTGTTGCAGTACGAAACGGGTAGGATTGAGCAGAGAGCTTCGACCTGCTTCGCGCGAGGAGCGTAGAGGTACATCTGCGCAACCGAGTTCTCAGCGAGAAGTCCACGACCGGGATGGAGAGAGAACGCACCTCGCCCTTGCCGCCGGTGCGCCACATGAGACGTGCAGAGAAGCAGTTCTCGGCTGCAGAGCCTCCAGAGCATCCGCGCTTCCCGCCGTAGAGTCCAGGGAGCTTGCCCGCCTTGACAAAGTTGAACCCGACGGGGAAGAAGACCGAGTAGGCCATGCTGACGTTGTTCGCCGTGCTGAGGTCGACTGCGGGTGTGGAGAATCAGCTGCTGCAGGCCTGAGAGGGAGAAAACAACGTACTTGGAGAAGAGTAGAGCCCGATACCGCCCTGCGGTTGGTTCCCAGGGTTGATACTCCCAGCGGGGAAGGCGACCTCCAGCGCACTCCCATTGTTGTACTCCTTCGCTCCCGCCGCCCAGGCGATCCTCGGAACGCCCTGGACCACCTTGGAGTTGGACTCGCCCCAGATGAACCGCGTAAAGTCCATCGACTGCATGAGGGACGCGAGCGAGCCAAAGGTCGTCTTGAGGGACCAGTAGCTGACGCCGTTGGTAAGACCGGGAGTGGCGGGAGTAGGGGTCGGGGGAGAGGTGGGGGCGGTTTCTGTGGCGGTAGGAGTGGCGCTGAGGCTCGTCTCTGAATCGCAGCCTGGCAATGCGCCAACGAGTCCGCAGAGCAGCCCGCCGGCGTCGCTCAGAAGGCCGGGGATGAGTCCTGCCGAGTCGGACGCGGTGGCCCAGCTGGGAAGAGCCGACTGGGTGATCGTCACGAGCCCTGCGCTGGCGCCCTTGCCCTTGCCGACTTGGAGGACAAAGTTGCGCTTCTTGAGAGTGCGGGAGGCGACGGTCCGCGTGTCGTTGGAGGAGGGGGAAGAGCCGGGGACGAAGTAGTTGGCGGCGAGGGGGTCCCAAAGGATTTCGGAGGAGGAGGCGGCAGGAAGAGGGGCGGCGGATTTGGCTTTGGAGTGGGTGGGGAGGGCGGAAGAGGTGGTCGAGAGGAGGAGGCACACGAGGGAGAGGACGGAGGGAGAGATCATGTCGGAGGTCGAGGTGGCGGGAAACGGGTCAAAGGTCGAAAGTCGAAGGTGGACGGGCCGGCCGAGGGGAAGGACAGATGCACAGCAGCGGGTGGGAGCGAACTTGAAGGCACAGCCTTTCGTTTGGGAAGCAGGGATGAGGTAGAAGGAAGAGAGCAGGGGGCGCAGAAGAGTTTCCCCTTGGGAATTCGTAATAGTCAGTTGGGAGAGCAGGAGTGGAAGGTGGCGGGACGGCTCGAGTTGGGAAGTTGCAAGCCTCCTCTTGAAAAACCGTCGGCACTCCTCGAGACGAGCTGAGTCGATCGGAATCTGCTGGGCTGCTGTTGTTCGGGCTTGGTAGAGTCCAAAGTCCCCTGGGGAGGAAAGGAGAGAGAGAGGAGAGGGGAGGAGGAGAGCAGGAAGAATTTGGGGTCAAACTCGACCTTTGAGCAGGTCGACCCCCACGAAATTTGAAAGTTCCCGGCTACTTCGGCCCCCTCTATATCTGCAGCAAGGAGAGGAAAGTACTCTCACCCCGACGACGTTTGAGAATGGATTCGACCACCAAGCACAGGATCCTGCACCCTCCAGGCCAGGACCTCGTCGGAATCCTGCACCGCGCCTCTCCCTCTTCTCCCACTCAAGGCCAACCCATCGCCCTCGTCCGTCCACCTCTCCCCGGCGCCAACTTAGTTAACCCGCTCCTACGCAGATCATCCACGGCGTCCTAGCCCACAAGGACCAGTCGTACCACTCTCTGCTTGCGCGGCGGTTGGCAGACGAGCGGGGGTTGGACTCGTTTCGGTATGACCTCCGGGGTCAAGGAGGGGAGAGCGAGGGCAAGTGGGAGATGACCAACTTTGACGACGACGTCAAAGATCTGGAGCGGGTCATCAGCTGGCTGGAGAAGGAGTACGGGTATCGGATCCACCTTCGTGAGCTCCCGCTGCTCTCCTCCTTAAGCGCGCAAGCTAATGCGATAGCTCAGTCGTCGGGCATTCTCGAGGTTCGTCTCGTCCTCTCCTGCTCGTTCTTCGGGAGCTAACCGCAACAGGATCCATGCTCTGCACCTACTTCCTCTCCACTCGACCTCATGCACCTGTCCCCCTCTTCGTCAATGTTTCCGGACGCTACCACATGGCGCGGATTCTGGAGAACCGCAAGTACGATGCCGATTTCGAAAAGCAGGGATACCAGGACTGGAACGTCAAGATTGCGGGAAAGCAGGTCTCGCGGCGAATGACGCCAGAGGGGGTGCGTGGTTTCGCTGCAAAAGGGAGGACCGCACCTGATGAACGAGTGCAGATTCGCAGCTTTGCCGAGTGGGACAACTCGTATCTCATCAGTAGCTTTCCGCAAGAGATGGAGGTGCTGTCGATTCATGGGGATGGAGATCTGGTGCGTGTCCTCGCTTTCGCAACGCCTTCGCATCCCTGATCTTGGTGTCCCGCAGATCGTTCCCGTCGAAGGTCCGCTCCGCCTTCGCCTCCCTTGCTCCCCCAAACTAACCTCGTGCAGACGCACACTCGTACCACAAGATTCTCTCCCAGCGAAGTCCAGGAACCCACACCCTCAAAGTGATTTCTGGTACGTTTGATCTCGGCTCCCTTCGCACGAACGCAGGACTGACTCGTTTCGCTCCACAGGACCGGGGCACAACTGGACGCGCCCTTTCGACGAGCCTGTGAACGGCATCATGGCCTGGCTAGAAGCTGTAGACTCGCGTAGACCTAAATCCAAGATGTAGAGCTTGTCCTTTCGCCTTCTTTCGCGAGCTTGATCCTCCTGCTGTTCTCTTGCTCGCTCGCCAACTCTCGCAGGGCAGGTTGACTCTACTCCCTCGTTCTCTGTCTCGCTCACAGTCACCTCGCTCTCACGTCGCTCTCGATCTCAATCTCGCTGAGAGCTGAGCAGCTCCACACCCCGCACTCGCACTGCACCAATAAATTCCACCCCGCCTCACCCCACTATCTTTCTCAACTCCCCCACCTCGACTCTCACCCCCGTCACCGGACAAGTCCCCTTCTCCTCCACCCACGCATGCACACACTTGTAGCACCCGACCCACCCACTCGGCAACGCGGTAGCGTTCACCATCGGTCCCTCATGAACGACACACACCCCTTTCTCCCCCTTCCCCTTCTCGGATGGCAGAGCAGCTCTCGGAGGAGCCCGAAGCGCTTTCCCTCCTTCTCCCCCTTTCTTCCTCAACCTTCCCCCGCCGCCCTCGCCGTACCACCATTCCAAGAAACGGAAGAAGAAGATGGAGGTCGGGAGGAGGAACTTGAGGGCTTCGAAAGAGGCGAGGGGGAGGAGGGAGAGGGAGCGGAGGAGGATGGTGCGGTAGGTGGGAGGGAGGCCGGTCGAGTGGTGTCGTGCGAAAGGGGAGGAGAGGAGAGTTCGAGTGGTTACTTGGGCAGCGCGCTGGGGAGGGAATGGGTTTAGGTGCGATTCGGAGCGGGGAGCAGAGGTGAGGAGAGACGAGGGGAAGGGACGCACGTAGTCTGCTGCGCTCATGCGACGGACTTCGACGTTCATCCAGCTTAGCCAGGGTCGCCAGTAGGGCGTCTTGTCGAATAGGTACCGCACGTTGTACGAGAGGAGGTACAGCTCGTACCCTACGTTCGCGTAGGGGTAGGCGGTTTTGAAGGCGGTTTGAACGGTTGCGAGAAGGCGAGTTCGGAGTGGAGGCTGCACGGAACTAGATTAGCGGTGTTGGGAGGAAGGGGAGAGAGGACGCACGAGCTCGTGGAGGTGGTGCGAAGTCGAGGGCGTATCGCGGAACAGGTCCGAATCGACGCCTCCGCCTAACCGCTCGTAGAAATCCTGCGCCTTTGTCCGCACATACGGTACCAAGATCTGCGTCTCTCGTCAACCTCCCTTCCCTTGCCCAATCCCCGCAACCCGCACTCACGAGAAACACCAACGAAGCCCTGATCTCCCGCTTGCCCAGCTTCTCGCTCCGCCCCGTCAGCTCCACCGCCGCTTTCGTCCGATCCGATCCAGTTCCCAACACTCGTCTCCGCTTCAGGCCATAGAAGTTCTCCGCAAAGGACGCGCCTGAGAGACAGAGCCGGCGTTCAGCTCCGGGAGCAAGGGAGAGAGGGGAGTACGAACCCCAGGCGGTGAGGTAGTGCCGCTCTACGAAGAACATGACGAGGGCGAAGAATTCATCGTGCCGGTTGACGATGCGGAGGAGGTACCGCGGGTTCCGTTGGGCAAAGACCTGCGGGTTGCTCGTGTTAGCTGGGTGCCGGGAGGTGGGGAGGGAGGGGCTGCACGGAGAGGACGTAGCGGACTACGGGGGCAAGGAGGTCTCGGAGTTGCTCTGCACAAGGCCGGGTTAGCTTGGATGGAGCTGCACGAGCGAGAGACGGACCTTGAGCCGCGAGCTCGAAGAAGGAGGGACGGTGCTTGTCCTCTCCTCCACCGACGTCGGACAGGAACTCCATCGGTCAAGAAGCAGGGATTAGGCTGGGCTGGGAGCTGATACGACGAGAGCTGGTGACGGCGTTGATCAAGAGAAGCGCTCCTCCTCGTCGAAGCTCTTAGCCGAGAAATTCGAGCAGAAAAAAGAATTCAACAAGGGACGACCCGGGGACGAGACTCGTCCTTCTTGACTCTATCGATGTTTCTCAGAGCTCTGGCAAGGCACCAGCAGCGCTCTTGCTGCTCTCGTGAGGTCTTGGCCACGGCGCGCTCCTTCAGCTCAAGTCAGCGCAGCAACGGAGCTCCTCGCTCTCTCTCCGACCTCCCTGGACGCGCCGAGCTCGAGGTCGCAGCTATGGGACGGTACGCCACTTTCCAAGGCGTTCAAGGACGCCTGCTGACGAGCTGCGCAGCTTTTCGAACCTGGTACCGCCGAGGCGTGGGCGGGAGATTGTGCAGAGGCAAGGGAGCACCTATGGGTGAGCTGCTCGCGCCGGAGGGAGGGAAGGAGCTGACGGAACGCCAGGGGAACGCACTCGCTGAAATGGGTCACTGCTCCCGGAACGATGCTCTTGATCACGAAGAAGAACGACGCGAGAGCACTGGCGGCAGCGAAGAAGCTCGTCAAGTGAGCTTTGGTTCGAGCAGGTCGGAGGAGGAGGGTGGAGCTGACGCCTTGGGAGCAGCTACATTCACGAAGCAAGGCCAGAACTCACGGTGGTGGTCGAATCAGACGTCTACGACGAGCTGCGAGCAGTGTCGGACCTCATCATTCCTGTCGAACCTGGTTCGTCTGCTCCGTTCGCCCCAGAATCTAGCTCACGCAATCTTTCGCAGAGGAAACGTCGCTCCTACCAAGATGCATCGACTTTGCGATCGCCATCGGTGGAGACGGAACTCTTCTGCGCGTCGCATCCTTGTTCGATGAGGGAGCCGTTCCTCCTGTTCTCGGCGTCAGCATGGGAAGCCTGGGATTCCTGATGCCTATTCGCAAGGCATTCCGTTCTTGGTCCTTTTCCTTCCTTCCTGACTCTCTCCTGCCGCCAGACATCGAAGGATTTCCGCAAGCCCTGGACGAGCTCATGGAATCTCGCTCTGCGATGCTGCTTCGCATGAGGCTCCAGTGCGTGGTCATGGAAGATGGCAAGCCCGTACCTCCGCAAGGACACGAATCAAGCAGTGCGTCCTCTTTGCCGCATCTTCCATTCCTCGAACCTAACAAGACCTCTCAGCTGTCCACGCTCTCAACGAAGTCGCCCTCCACCGCGGTGCCTCTCCCCACCTGATCATCATCGACGCCTCAGTCGACTCGCAGCCTCTCACAGAAGTCGTCGTGCGTTCTCCTCCCTCCGCTTCTCACGACTCGCTGACCTTCTCCCTCCACCAGGCAGACGGACTAATCCTCAGCACCCCAACCGGCTCAACAGCCTACTCCCTCTCCGCCGGCGGTCCCCTCGTCCACCCCTCGGTCCAGTCCCTCCTCCTCACCGCCATTTCCCCTCGCTCCCTCAGTTTCCGAACTCTCCTCCTCCCCAGCGACGTCGGAGTCCATCTCGCCGTCCGTCCGTCCCTCCCTCCCCCTCGCGCCCACTAACGTCTCTCGCAGCTCTCACAACGCTCAAGAGGCCACGCCTCCCTCTCCTTGGACGGCCACGAAGTCCGTACCCTCCTCCCCTCGCAATCCCTCCAAATCTCCATGTCCCCCTTCCCAGTCCCTTGCATCTCGCAACCCCTCTCGCGTCTCCCGAGGACGGACGGGGACAAGCACGACAAGGAGCCGGATCATTGGCTCTCGGATATCTCGAGGATGCTGAGGTTCAACGCGCCGTTTGCGGAGGGAAGGACGGACGACGGAAAGGCGGGGGTATGATTGACAAAGCAGGGGAATGCGGTTTTGTATAGTAAATCTGGAAAAAACGATGTTGCGCCTAGTTGCCCCTCCAGCGATAGCGACCTCCCTGCCTGCGAAAGAACGAGGCGTTAGTTCGAAGGACAATAGGGCGAGAGGAATGTCGACCTACATCGCTTCGGCTTCTTGGTACTTGCGCGTCTCCTCGCGCTGAGCTGCGGCACGACGATTGATGTCGTCGACTTGTTGCGTAGCAGGGAAGCCTGTTGCAAACGACGTGAGCTCGAGATCGGAAGCGGAGGAGCCAGAGCGAGATCTCACCCATCTGCCAGTAGTCCGGAGGATCGGGGTCAGCTGGAAGGAGGAACGCCAGGGATCAGCGACGGCTCGTTCATCCGCGCGAGAAAGGATCGAACGCACCTCGATGCTGACGCCTGTGTCGCGAAGTCTTCTGCAAACGCGCTTCCATCTGCTTGTGCCGATCGTCGAGGAAGTGGTTCTCGTGCTTCTTGGCCTTCGGGTCCTCGGGTCCCAGAGCTCGCTTGTAGTACTGCGAGAGGGGGTCATCAGCGAGGGAGCGAAGGGGAGAGGAGGGAGAGCCATACCTCTGCGCAGTTGTCGCAACAATCGGCGTGCAAGTGCTTGCGGGCGTCCTTGTTGCGAACGACGTCGTGAAAGTGGTCCGTTCGACCGTCGTTGCGTTCGGGGTTGATCTCGATCTTACGGAGATTGGAAGCGTTCCTGCATCGAGAGCAACGTCAGTATCGTCCAGTCGTCGAAAGCTGGAAGAGCGAGAACGCACTGTGCCGCCATCTCCGCCATCTTGCGCCCGACCTCGATGCGCCTCTTCGCATGGATCTTGCGAATGTACGCCAGTCCTTCCGGGTCGTCCTTCGAAGGTCCCTTGGCGATAGCGGCGTCCAACTGCTCCTCGTCGAGCTCCTCCTCCTTCGGCACCTTCGCCTTGCCCTTGCCCTTCTTCTTCTTCTTCCTGCTCCTCTCCTCCTCCCCACTTTCCTCCTCATCCTCCTCCCTCCTCCTCTTCTTCCTCTCCCTAAGCTCCAACTCCTCCTCCCCCAGCTCCGTCCCCGCCGCTTCAGCGACTTCGGCCTCGTGCCTCGCATGCCGGAGCGTAGCCGCCAGTCCGAACGTCTTGGGCTTGTTGGACTTTTTCACGCCCGTCGTGGAGATGGAAGTCAAGTCGAGCGAGGCGAGAGAGGGAGTCGAGGAAGTGACGAGGGTAGGTTTGGTATGTGTGCGAAGGGCGTCCTCCCACGCCGTCTTTTGGGAACGGTAGATTGCCATCGTTGCGCGTGCGTCGTCGATCTGGATGTGGGAGGTTAGTGGGAGGAGGAGGGGAGGGAGGGGAGGACGCACGGAGCTGTGCTCGCCGCTTTGAATGTCGACGCCGAGGACGAGCTTGGCGAGCGTCTTGAGTCCTGGTCGCTTGGTCTTTGCGAGACCTTGTAGAGGAGCATACTTTGCTGTGTCGCGGGTGTGGGTACGGGGGTGGGAGAGGAGGAGGACCTGCGTTCGAGGTCGGTAAGTGAGTTTCAGGAGGGGAAGGGGAGGAAGCGTACGTCGGTATCGTTCGAAATGGCATGCCCAATAAGGATACGACCCTTGATGAGCGTCGCAACCTCCTTCTGCACCTCCACGAACGTAGGAGCTGCGTTCGAATCCAACGACCCATCAGCTTCGCTTCCTCCTCCCCCCGCAAAGGCAAGCTCACCGTTCCGAAGATCCTCCTCGCGCACACCACTGACCCACGTTCGGTAGTCGGTCACCTTCTCCCTCGGCCGCACGAAGCGATCCAGCACGATCGCGCCGTGGTAGTTGACGATAGAGACGCGGGCCAGGGTCGATTCACTCCCCTCTGGTCCAACTCCCACCATCTCGCAATCAATAGCTGCATCACAAACACCTTCAGCGCGTGTTCCCCTCCCCATGAAGAACTCAACGAACCTAGGTACTGTCCAGTCCTGCACAAGGCGCGAAACAATCAGCTTCGCCTTCTCGTACCTTGAACCGAGCTCAAGACGTACTCCACCTGCCACGCACTAGTTCCCCCCTCCAAGATACTCGCAATTGGCAGCTCCTTCTTCCCTTTGGGCGCCCTCGTACCCTCCTCCTCCTCGCGCTCCTTGCCCTTCCCAGAACTCTTGGCCCGAGGTTCCGGCGTCTCGGATTCGGCGATAGAGTGGGTCCGCTTGCGCTTCAGAGTGCCGTTGGTGCCTGTGCTGGGGGAGGCGGGGCGGAGGGACTGCGAGAGGAGGTTAGAGGGGGATGCAGGAGGAGGAGCTGGTTTGGACCGACTTGTTGGAGAGCTTTCCAGTTTGAGCCGGGAGGAGCTGCGACTGCTTTCGCTTTCGCTGGCTTCGTGGAGGGCTTGGGTGACATTGGCGAGTTGGATCTGGGGGAGAGAGAGCTACCAGCGACTCCGTACTCCGCCGCCAGCAAATTTTGAGTTCTCACGATCTCGCGCTCGACGTCGACTTGAGATGGGGGAAGATCCCCTGCAAGGTGCTGATCCTGAGCTGGATCAGGACGGAGGAAGAGAAGGCTCTCTCCAGCGTGAGCCAGCACTGGAAGCACCCTTTACGTCGTCGTCGGCACCAGACCTCTCCCGCTCTCGCTACCGAAGTTGCGGAGCAGGCTTCGACGCTGCTGGGCCAGGCTCGAACAAAGCAGCAGGAGGAAGCAGCGAACAGTAGGAGCAGAGAGCGAGAACAGGTAGCACAAAACAGCATCAGCTTCGCAGCACAAGCACGGTACGCCCCCTTCGCAGCTGCAGCGTCCAGCGCCTCGTCCTCCCTCAAGCACTCCTTCAGCATCCTCCTCGACAAGTCTGGAGAAGCCTCCTGATACAGAGAAGGCGCACCAGCAAAAGGCCCGAGGGGAGAAAAAAGAGCACGCACAGCGGGAACGGCACGTCCTTCCAGATCCAGTGCGTCGCGGGAAAGTCCTCGATAAGGAATCGGTCGAAGCTGCTTTAGACGACGTGAGGGCCTCGCAACGAGCATGACGGGGTCGTGGAGGTCGTGGCGCCTGAGGAACGCGAGACCTCTGGGGAAGGTGCTTGGGAGATGGGGGAGGTAGGGAGAGGTGAGAAGACCGCGACGGGGTGGAACGAGGGAACGTGGGAGCAGAGTCGCGGTAGGCTTAGTCGTCCCCCCTTCCACGCGTCCTTTCGTTCAAGTTGGGCAGAACGACAAGTCCAACGCAAGTCCGGGAGAGTCGAGTAGGGGAATTCATATTTAATTGCTATCCCCCCCGTAGAGATCAATTAAATTAATTCAGTTGGCTGAGGCGGGGATCTTGGTGAAAATACTCGGCGAGCTTTTCTCTTCGTCGTTTCGCCTCAAAGAACCCTCCTGTAAGCCTCCCTCTCAGTCTACCCAGTCCCTTCCTACGACACTCGCAAGCTCCCACGTCCAACTCCCGTCCTCGTCACCCCCGAATCGAGCTCGAAAGGACGACTGGCAGAATTACAACAAAGCGTCCTTTGGATTCACCGAAGGAGGAAGCGGGGGAGGGGCAGCGCAAAGGGGGAGATCACTCGGGAGATACTGGTGGAAGGGGTAGACTATGCGCGCGCGCAGGAGGAGAGGGAGGAGGGAATCTGGGAACAGGGGGACGACGATGCAGTGACTAGGAGCGCTGACCTTCTGTCCCGCTCGCAGACTCTACTATGTCCAAGTCCAAGAACCACACCGCGCACAACCAGACCCGCGTACGTCCACTCGTTCCAGATCCCTGGGGAGACTATGATCCTAAACCCTCGCCTCCTCCCCTCTCCAGAAAGCGCACAGGAACGGACTCCACAAGCCGAAGACCAACAAGTACCCTTCGCTCAAGGGTGTACGTCCCCCTCCCGCTCCCTCCCCCTTGCCTCCCCGCTGACCCGCTAGCGCAGGTCGACCCCAAGTTCATGCGCAACGCTCGTCACGCCGCGCAGGGAACCCAGAAGGCGTTGGCGGCCGCGCGCGCAGCTGTTCAGGCATAAACGAGGAGGAGGAGGAGGATACCTGTAGTGCGGAGGGAGCGGGGGCGTGATTGGAGATTGGGGTGGATGAGGGCTGGACGAGCGGGGACGCGGAGGAGCTGAGGCTCCTGGTCGGACTACTGCCGTTATGCACTCGACATGTCGACTTCATTGGGCGTACGCTGGGGAGGTACTGGGAGAGCGGATGGTGGGAGACGAGGGTTCGCTACTGCTCAAGCTCGTTCTGCGTTTCTGGCCTCGACTGCTCGCTACATAACGCCCCCTACTCGTCCTCCTCCGAATCATCTTCCGACCCCGATCCCTGCTCGTCCTCATCCGAATCCGGCGTTCCCTCCTTGCGCTTCTCCAACCCAATCGCCAACCTCAGCCTCGTCACCTGCGAAGGCCCACAACCCCATCAGCTTGCACCCAAACACGACCACCGCGTCGAAACTCACCCTCTCCTCCTCCGTCTCCTCAGGCGCCCTAGCCTTGGCTTTAGGCTTCTTCCTCTGAGGCTCCCACGGCGCCCTCTTTACGGCCCTACTCCTCCTCTTCTCCTTCTTGTCCTCCTTCTCCTCTCCCGTCCCACTCCCACTCTCACTCCCACTCCCACTCTCACTCCCCTTCTTCCTCCCCTTCCCCCCTCCCCCAAACACCTTCCTCGGATCCCCCAACAGGTCCTCACAATCCTCATCCGTCACCGCGACCCCCCCATGAATCCCGAAGAACCTCCTCCGAACGACTTGACGAATCTGCTCGAAATGATCGGGGTCGTACCACCCCTCTAGCGCGGAGGAACACGTGGGGAGGACGCCGGTGGAAGAGTGGATGAGGGCGGAGGAGAGGGGGTCCGAGATGTCGACGAGTTGGAAGTTGCCGACTTTGGAATGAACGTGGATGCCGTCGAACGTGTGGCTCAGTCTGCAGCGAGGGGGTGAGTGGGGGAGAGAGAGGGAGGAGAGGGCGGAGACGGACCGGTCAGTGGCGTCTTTTGCTTTCGACTTGCCCTTGGGGTCGGGAGCGGCGGCCATCTTGGCGCGCGTGTTGGTGACGTTGCGGAGGGTGACGTGCTGGTAGCTGTGGAGTAGAAAGGGATTAGTTTGATGCGACGAGCGGGGGAGGAGGGACGACGCACAAGCGAGCTTGGGGGTCCTTGCGAGGGTCGTAGCCAAAGCGAATGACGAGGTCGCGGAACGGGCCGTCCTTGAACGTCCACGAGACGTTCTGGAGAGCTTGCTTGTGGCTGTACAGCAGGTCAGCGACCGCCCCACGCGAAAAGTCGAGGAAAGCCCACGCACTTGATCACGATGCGCGCCTCCTCGAGCGGAAGCCTGTTGCAGATCGCCGTCCTCGTCCAGACCGGTCTCTCGGCGAGCAGTTCCAGCAAGTGCTCCTCGACGTGTTCGTCGCCGGTCCCGTTCTTGGCCTTCTTCGCTCCATCGACCTCGGGACCTGCAGGCGGGTTCTCCTCGGCGAACGAGATGGTGGGCATCTTCTGACCCTTGTAGCGAGTCGCGTTCTTGAGTCGGGTGACTTCTTCGCCTGAGGGTCGGATGACAGTTTCGGGGACTGAGGCGGAGACGGGGCGGTAGCTGTGTGGCGGGCGTTAGCTGAGGGAGGACAGGAGGAGAGGAGGAGAGGAGGACGAACTCGTAGGGCTGAGGAATGACGTGGCGGCTGAAGACGGGAGGAGGGAGGTAGAGTTCGTCGCCAAAGTCTTCGTTGGGCTCAGGGAAGCGGAAAGATTCGATGGCGGAGACTGGGAGAGGAGAGGAGCGTGGATCAGCGAGTGCTTCGGGCGACGAGCTCGGCAAGGTCTGAAGACGCACCATCCATTTCGTGGACGGCTTTGGCGATGTTGACGATGGGGTCGTCCAGGTGCGTAGAGGTCTGAAAGTCGGCCATGCCTGGAGAGAGAGCGCAACAACAACAACGCGAGCAAGTCATCAGCTGTTCTCCCTCGCCACTCGCACAGCACCTCAACGCACCTCGCAGCCTGACTGTCCTACTAGCCACCCCGGCCACCTCGACACTGAACACTCCCACCTCGAGCTGCCCGTCCGCTCCCCTCTTCGGCGTCTTCCTCCTGCGCCTGACGACTTTGAGGACGATGTTGCCCGTCTCGACGACGTTCGCCTGGACGGGGTGAAAGAAGTGGTTCTTGGGGTTGAGGGAGAGTTCGATCACGCGTGCTGGAGAAGGCGGGTTGGTGAGGACGGAGGAGATGTGAGGGAGGCCGCCGAGAGTCTTGAGAGCGCGCGGGATCGAGTTGACTGGGCCTGGGTATTCGATAGCTGCAAAGTGAGTCACAGGTGCTCCTATCGAGTACGTTGGGGCGGTTGGCGTGGCCATGACTCCAGTCGGGCAGGGCCAGGCGAGCGGTAGAAAGGAAAGAGGCGCGTTGTTCGGAGCTTGTCCCTCGACCTCCTCCCTCTGCGTTCCACTCAGGATGACTACGAACCGAACGCTCGAGTTCAAGGAAGCAGTCGCAGCAAAGGGAGCTTCCTTCCCGCCATCCAAACGACCTCGCAAGGCTCCTACCCCGCCTCTTGCTGGTGACGATACCTGGACCAAGCAGGCAGAACAAGTCGTGCGTCCTCTTCTCCTCTCTCTCCTGGTCACTCCCTGACTCTCCTTGAACAGGCCACCAACCTCCGCTCCTTCACCACCTTCCTCGCCTCCGTCCGCCGCGCGTACCTCGACCTCGGCTCATCCTCGACCCACCACTCGTCCCGCGCGCGTGCTCTCGACCCGGCGAAGGGCCTCGCAGCGTGGGAAGGCGTACGCTGGCTGAGTGACAAGGAGCGGGACGAGATTGATTTCGGCGTCAAGGTGGCCCTACGACGAAGTGTGGATCGAGTGCGGGAGCTCGAGGCGGCGGAGAAGGGTGCGTGTTCCTCCTCTTTACCCCCTTCTCCCACTCACGTGCGACTCACCACAGCGCGCCAAACCGCCGAAGCTCGCCAGAACCCCAACAACACTCTCACGCGCCTCCTAGGCCTCCCCGTCCCCTCCTCCTCCACCCCTTCCTCCGAATCCCTCGCCTCCCACCGCGCCTGCATAACCCTCTACCTCAACACCCGCCTCGCGCACGTCTCCGAACACCAACGGGATCAGCAGGAAGCGCGAGTCCTGCGACAGCTCGAGAAGAGCGCGACGCTCGGCGGACTGGGTGGGGGAGGCGCGCTGGGGATGGACGAGTACGGTCGACAGATGGCGGAGAAAGCGAGGGTCGAGCATACGCTCAAGGGGAAGGGGAAAGCGCGGGACGAGATTGGGGAGGTACCGAGCATCTATCGCCCGATCATCCCTGCGACGACGTCGGACGAGGACCCGCTGGACGGAGTGCTCGAAAGCACGCTTTCGGCGGAGCAGATCCAGCAGTTTGAGGCCGAGGAATCGGCGCTCCTCAAGTCGACGCAATCGGACCTCGAATCGCTCAAGCTCGCCGAATCGAGCTTGCTCGAGATATCGTCCCTCCAGTCGCAGCTCGCCATGCACCTCACGCAGCAAGCCGAGTTGACAGACAAGTTGTGGGAGGAGGCGGTGGGAGTGACTGGAAAGGTCGAGGAGGGGAACGTGCAGCTGCGCAAGGCGAGGGAGAGGAACAGGGAGAGCAGGGTCTGGCTCCTCATCTTCCTGATGATGGCGTCGGGCACGCTCGTCTTCCTCGATTACTACTCGTAGACATTCCTCCACCGTAATACAGTTGTTTTGGATAGCAACAAGCTGTCCATTTTGCAGCTCAATCCCGCCGCTTGTCAATCAGCTCGGGCATCGACTCCATCCGCACCGCCGGCTGCCGCAAGGTCGTCAACCCCAACCCCAGCGGGTCCTCCTCCTCCTCCTCCTCCTCGAGCTCCTCATCGAAATCCGAAAAGTTCTCCTCCCACCGATCCTCGCTCTGCCGTCCTCCCTCCGCAAACTTCCTCTCCCCTCCCTCCATCGACGACCTCCCAACCACCGGTGCCGAAAACGTGTGCGAAGGCGTCGGCCTCGCAGGGTTCGTCTGAAGGAGGGGCATAGAGGGAGAAGCCTTGTCGGCATCGAGGTCCTCTCCGTCGTCGTCGCGATCCGAGTCGTCCTCCCCGTCGAGGAGCTCGTCGATATCGTCGATCAGACCCGCTTCGAGGTCCTCCCCGTCCTCGAGTACGACCTCTTGCACGTACTGCATCGTGAGACGGTAGAGATACCAGGAAGTGGCGATTCCCAGGAGGGTGCCAAAAACCATGGAGAGACCGCTGCGGTTCGTGGAGCGAAGATCAGCTCCGTTCGGCCTGAGGGGGAGGAAGAACGCACTTGACGATCTTTGTATTCGAGTCCATTCCGTTCCGCGATTCGGGATCCGCAAAGAGGTACATGCGCGAACCGACCCAGACGTGGAGGAAGAGCTTGGGAGTGATTGCTCTGCGGGCGATGTCAGAGCACGTTCTCGAGCGAGGTTAGAACGAACTCACAGCGTAGCAACGAAGAACTGCAAGAGCGAAACGCTTTCGATCGAGGCGAAAAAGGCGTTCGAGTAGGGAAAGGGGAAGGGGCAAAGCCTGTGGAGGGATGGAGTCAGTCCAGCACTCTCAGTCAGTCGCAGCAGCTCCCGCACCTGATGAGGACCACGAGCGGAAGTCCCTTTGCTCGCACAGCGGTTGCGAGAGCTCTGAAAGTGTGGTTCTTCTGGAGAAGAGGAGCAAAGACTGGGAGCATCCTTCGCACGATCCTGCGTGGGTCCACCAAGTCAGCTCATCTGGGTCGAGGGGGAGGCCGAACAAGACCCACAGGAAAGAGGTGACACCACCAAGGAGACACCCTGCCACGCCTAGTAGCCATCCATGCCACGCTCCAAAGGCAAACCCCGCCAGCGTCTGGCATGTGCCGTACCCAAAGAGGGGAGGTAGCGACGTTAACTGCATAGAAACGCCATCAGCTCCCTCCTGCCGCCAGCGATCTTCCAACTCACGACCAGCAGCCCCAAGAGCAACAACCACCCGAACCGCATCTCCCTCAATCCCTCCGCCCACGTCGCCATCCCTGCAGCTCGGCATCAGCTCCCTCCCTCCCTGCTGACGCGCAACCCTGCTCACAGCCAAAGATCCTCGCAGGCGTGATGATCCACAAAGCTCCAAGAACGATAAAGTGGAGTGCAACCCAGCACCAGATCGCCACCTTGCCGTAGAACCCTAGCTTCTTGTAGCGCTCCACGAGGCCAGCAACTGTTGAGGCGACCCAGTCACCAGCTCTTCGAGCGGCGTCCATGGCGAGAGGAATATAAAAGTCGGTAAAAGGGGACCTGTCTGAGGAGCCGAGGAGGTGTACTGGCGGTGCGAGTAGGTCTCCGGCGATGGCGCAGGGTTAGGAGAGAGGTGCGCGTCGAAGTGGGTCGAAAAGGCTTCGAGCTCTGTAGAGATCTATAGGCCGGCTTGAGAGGGGAAGCTGAGGACGTTGCTGGGCGAGTGGGTGACCTTCGGGCTGGATTGTGGTGAGGGGAGGAGGCAACAGATCGAGCAGGCGGGCGAAGGACCTCGCGCCCAAGTCAGTTCCTGTTGCGTCTTCGGTCTGCGTCTTTTCTTCCAGAGCGAGAAAAGGACAGCGACCAGCTGCCCTCAGCGAGCAGCTGCAGAGTTTGGTTTCCAGAATCCCCGTTGAAATCCACCCCCGACGCTACGAAGGCCTCCAAATCCTCCTCCGCCCGAGCATCCCCCTCGTCTCTCCAGCCACCCTCTTCACCACGCGACACGGCCAGCAGCCTCGTTTCAAAAGGCTCCCGCGCCGAAGATCGACGACGTGGTGAGTCTGCAGTGGCGGCGCAGCGAGAAAGGGGATCGTCAAGTGCAGCCCTCGGTCAGGGACGTCCAAATCGTCTAAATCGCCCAGGTGAAGCGCGAGTTTGTACTGCGAACGAGCTCGTCAGTCGATAGCAAGTAACAGAGACAGTGAAAGCGCACCTCGACTGCGAAGCCAGCGCAAGAGCGGAAAGGGACCAAATCCTGCATCGGCGCGACGACCGTGAACCGCACCCAAATCGCCACGCCACGTCCTCCCAGTTCTTCCTCGTACGTCTCTGCGCCAGCGTGGAGGTAAGAGGAATCCTCCTTCGAGCTCCAGGCTCGAAGTGCGTGAGTCCCATTCCTGTCGACGAGCGATTCGAGGAGGGTGCAGGAGGAATGGGTCGGGGCGAGACGGGAGAGGATGAGGGCGAGGGAGGAAGAGGAGGTGGAGGGGTGGAGCCGGAAGTGGCATTTGAGCTGGACGAGGAGGAAGGATGGCGAGGAAGAGTTGGGGACGATTTCGTAGGCCACCTGTATCGGTGCCAAGGTCAGGATCCGAGACCGGAGAACGAGGAGGAACGCACCTTCAGCCCCATCAAGTCGAACCCAGTCCAGCTTCCATCCAGCTCAACGCTCTCGAGATTCCCCTCAAGCGGCAGCTCAATCATCCCTCTCCCCAACCCCTCCCGCCTCTCCAACGACGGCTCGATCTGAACCTCCTGCGAAACCACCTGTCCCCAAGCGTCGCAACAACGACGTAAACCGTCCTGCAACCTCCTATCCCCTCGCCCCCCTGCCCAAAGGAAGGCGGCAGCGTCCCATGCTCCATTCCGCATGATTCGCAGTTCCCACCGAGCGGGATCCGCGCGTCGAAAGAGAGAATGGGGCGAGGGTCGATCCGTTCGACGAGCGTACGGGAGAAGAGGAGGTGGATGGAGGAGGGGGAGATGGAGTGGGCTGAGAGTTCGAGATGTATGGTTTCGGGAGCGTGCGAGATGGCGAAGGGGGAGAGGTGGACTTAAATGGTGAACGGCGAGCCGGGGTGGAGAGGGGAAGTGTGTGGAAGGAGGATGGTGAGGTAGGGTTCTGCGAGGTGAGGGAGGGATTGGGTAGGTGGGAAGAGGCGAAGGAATTGTGAGGCGGGTCGAGGGTCAAAGTCGGCGACGTCTCGCCGTGCTCGCTTGCGAACGCGTCCTCGTGGCTCCCCCTCAAACACTCTTCCGTGGATGCTCCTCCGACCGAATTCGTCCGCGCGCAAAACTTCGTCTCGCTCGAAGAAGCTCGAAGCTCGACGGACCAGCGGTGGCGTCGTCAACGTCGCAAAGCCGAACGAGGAAGGTGATCGAGGCCTGGTGATGACCCGGCGTGGTGCTCCAGGATACTAGTCGTCCTGGTGATCTTGCTCCGCCCTCCTGCGACGACGAGCTTGCTCAACGCCCGCTGCTCCGCCTTCCTCGTTCGCCAACAACGTCCGAGAGAGGGAGGAGTGCGCCGGGGAGGGTGGAGAAGAGGGGCGGAAAGCTAGATGGCGTGGTTGCGCAGCAAAATCCGTGTGCTGGTTGGGAGGATCGAAGAGAGTCGGGGGAGATAGTGGGGGTCGAGGGTAGGTGGGGAGCCGCGGACGGGTTCGTCGAAGATCCTTCTGCTCCCTCGCGAGTTCTCCTCCTGAGTCCTGGACTACGTCCCGAAATCGAATCGCCCGTCGAAACTCTCGCTGAAGATGCGAGATGGCCGGCTCCTGGGCAATCATAGGCTGCGAAGCGAGCGAGGTTTCGGGCTGGGAAGGGAGG
Organism: Glaciozyma martinii; assembly: GCA_025758715.1. Lineage (NCBI taxonomy): Eukaryota > Fungi > Basidiomycota > Microbotryomycetes > Kriegeriales > Camptobasidiaceae > Glaciozyma > Glaciozyma martinii. Next base: position 32,725 of record JANGFH010000211.1, on the reverse strand, counting down.
GAGTTCGATGGTGGGGAAGGCACGGTTCTGCGCAGCTGCTCTCGGAGCTCTGCAATTGCCCGATCTTGCGATATGTCGACAGTGGCGGCTGAGAGGTCCAAGGAAGGGGGTCGGCGACGATTGAGGCGAGTCGTCTCCTGCAATGGCAGCAGGCGACGGAACTCGCTCTGGAGCTCGGTGAGAGCCGTGGTTGGAGAAGGAGTGTGTTGAAGATTAAGGTTGTTGACGATTCCGAGAGTGGTGGGCAGTCGCGGGAGGGAGGAGGGAGGGGGTGCGTGCGAGAGAGAGGTGGAATTGTCGGGCGTGGGTCCAGGCTGGGCGATGAGCTGGGTCGTTGAGGTGGTTGCGCCGAAGATGGAGGTAGAGCTCCGCCTTGCAGTGCGCTCATTGGTGCCCTCGCTCGGCAGCTCGTGCCCTGGACGCTGCAAGGATTCGTGTCAGTGGATGGTGCGATGAAGTTGACTCTAGGAGAGAGTGCTCACGTTCGCCCACGACAGATGTACCTCTGACCTAGAAGTAAGCATCTGAGAAGTAGCTCTTGCGTTGGTAGCCTGGCGGGGGGAAGGAGTCGAGGAGGAGCGCCGCTGCCACAAGGTCGCGACGGCCTTCGTGATCGGGGGAGAATGGGATGGAAAGCTCCTGGAAAGCAATGTAAGAAGATCGGTGTGGAGTAGAAGCTGAGCTGGTCGAGAGCTGAAGGTCAGAAAGCGTCGAACCCTTTGTCCTCCAATCGAGGGGACTCGAGGAGCACAAAGGGCGGAGAGCGGGGTCCAGGGGGTCCGAGACGGGGCAGCTTTCCTTAAAGCTGCTTGTGAGCCTGTCCTTGCGCTGTATCCTGTCCCAGGCTCGAGGAGGGAGCCAGCGGCGTCGGGCGAGAAGAGGACCGCCGGGGAGTCGAGGGAGCTGGCGACTCGAGAAGGACCTCGTAGCAAGGGCCGCCTCAGCTAGACACCTGATAGCCCTTGGAAGCAGCAGTTGTAGAGGCTGTCCTGAGCGAGAGCAGTCAGCCCAGAGTTGAGGTTGGAGTCACAACTGGGCGAGCTGCCGACGAAGACAACAGTTTCGAGGGTGGCAGCTCTCTCCCTCGCTTCCTTCGACCACCACCACCTCGTCCACTCCACTCCAGCAAGTCCAGCAGGCAGGCAAGGAAGCTTGCGCGCAACTCCCGCCCAATCGCCTTCCCTCCCCCTTGTCCGCCACCTCGTACACCAAACTTCTTGCGACCCCTCCTTGTCCCTCCTCAGTCGCGATGGCAACCAACGCCGCCGCCGCTCTCCTCAAGGCAGCTCTTCCCAAAGCTCCCGTCGCCTCGACCTCCAACCACCCCAACGACAGCCAGACGCTCAGTCGAAGTCAAGGAGGCCAGGGAATTCGAGGACGCGCGGCTGGGCGAGGAGGGCGTGGAGGGAGGAGCAGAGCCGGGGAGGTACGGGATGAGGATGTCGGGATGTCGGACGGAGATGATGCTGGTGGGAAGCGGCGAGGACGACAAGGCGCCAGGCACTCGCCGATGGGAGACCGAGTGAGTTTTTTGTTGTTCTCAGGGTTGCGCACGAGCTGTTGGGGGGCCTGCAAAGTGAAGGGGGAGCGTGTATATTGTGGGAACGCCTGCGCTGGCTGCTCGCTCGCGGGGAGCCGAGGAGCTCTCGCACACGCCGGCTCTGGCGTGAGCTGGAGTGCTGGCAACCTGCTCAGCAGTTACTGCTTGCAGCGTACCTCCTACGTCCCTGCTGCTTCCCCCTCCATTCCACCAACCCGCAGCTACCCGCCACAAGTTGCTGACCCCTTGCTCCTCCCACAGCCCCTCATGCGGATCGACGGCAAGCCCTACAACCCCAACGCTCGCGGCGGAGCTCGCAACGCCCCCTCCATCATCCGCGACGGCGGTCAGCGCGCTCAATCGACTCCCGCACGCACGAACGGCAGCACTGGCGCCTCTGCAGCTTCCAGCTCGACCAGCATCGAGACGATCCGCCTCTTCCTCACCTCGCGGTATAACGCTCAGGACAAGCTCCTAAATATGGAGAACATGGCGAGCGATACGATCCTCAACTCGGCGGGCGTGCTGGCGCCAGGGCAGGTCGGAGCTGCGCGCGATATCAGTCCGGTGATTTGGAAGCTCGCTTCGCAGATGTTTCCGGACGTAGGTACTTCTGTGCGAAGACGAAGTGCGAAGGACTGACGTTTGTTTTGCTTCCCTAACGCAGGCGATCTCCCTCTCCCTCGCCAACAACAACCTCACCTCAATCCTCCCTCTCTCCCCCTACCTCCTCACCACTGCCCTTCCCAACCTCGAGAACGTCTCCCTCGCCGCAAATCTTCTCGCTCAGCTCCGAGACCTCGACCCGCTCAGTCCAGCGGTCGGAAGGAGTCGAGCGGACAAGAAGCCAAAGGGATGGAAGAACCTGAAGGAGCTCGTGTTGACGGGGAACCCGCTGGTCCAGGGAGGTCAGCAGGAGGACTTTTACCGAAGGTGGGTTGTTTGCATCTGGTTTGCGAAGCAGCACTGATCGATTGGCGTCCTGCAGAGAGATCGCACGGCGGTTCCCCTCTCTCCGACAGCTCGATCAACAGCCCCTCGACCCGTCTATCGCCTTCGTCTCCTCCAAGTCGACTGAGGCGATTCTCACCCCCGGACTCTCGCCTGCCGCAAAGCGTGACCTCTCCAAGGGAAAGCGAGAACCTATCGCCTTCCCCGTCAGCGTCACCGGCGGTTTCTTCGAGTCGGAAGGGACGCGGGACTTTGTCGCTGGATTCCTCATGAAGTGCGTCTGCGTTTTGTTCGTTCGAGCTTCCCGTACTGATGGCTTCCTTCTCCAGGTTCTTCGCGGCGTTCGACACGGACCGACCCTCCCTCCTCTCCGCCTACGCCCCCGTGTGCTCCTTCTCCTTCTACACCGACACGTCGTACCCATTACGGTCACGGGCGAAGAGGATCGGCTCGCACGGTGACAAGAAGTTCCCCAACCAGCACAAGCTCGACTGGAAGAGCTACCTCACCAGCGACGGAAGCAGGAACCTCGCTCGCGTTAAGTACCCAGGTTCGTCCCTCCCTCTCACTCCCACATGCCAGAGCCATCGCTGATCAAATCCCAATGCAGCCAAGCGGATTGTCACGCTCAAGCTCACGCCTTCAAACATCGTCTCCTCCATCGTCACTCTCCCCAAGACGACTCACCCCCTCGACCAGTCTGAGAAGTTCGTCTTCGATACCTGGACGATGCCTGGGCTCTTCGCACCTGCGGCGCCGGGAGTAGAGGGAGAGACGGTCATCTACGCGGTCGTTCACGGCGAGTACATCGAGCGTGCGTTCCTTCTTCCGAGTCATCCTTGCACGCACGAGCGCAAAACTGACGATCATCTCTCCTCAGATCCCACAATGGGCGTCCGATCCTTTGACCGAACCTTCATCCTCGCACCAGCTGCACCTGGCTCACCGTTCGTCCTCGATTAGCTCACCTTGCGATCGCTCTTCCTAACGATTCCGACCTCGCAGAGCTCAAGTCGCCGGCTGGCCTTGCATGATCCTTTCGGACGTCTGGTGCATCCGAGGCTACTCCGACCCCGCCGTCTGGACCCCCAAATCTCCCCCCGGTACCGCCCCCGTCGCTTCCACCAGCGCCCCCGCCGCCCTCCCGATCCAAGAACGCGCCGAAGGCATCGTGTGTTCCTTCTCCCCTCCCTCGTCCGACCTCCTCGCTGACCCCTGTGCCTCTCCAGACCGATCAGCAGCAAGCGATCGTCCTCGAGCTCGCGGCGCTCACCCACCTCACCTACACCTTCTCCCACCTCTGCCTCGTTCAGAACAACTGGGACCCCATCGCCGCCCTCTCCAACTTCCAGGCCCTCCATGCGACAGGAGCGATCCCTCCCGAGGCGTTTGCGCCCTAGTTTGGTCGACGTACGGCGCCTCTTGTACTTTCTGCATGCCCTCCCTCCCCCTCCCCTTTCCCCCTTCTCACTCCTTTTTGCTGTAGCCTTCCCCTCCCAATCCTCATATCCAAGAAATGCAAAGCCCACCCGTCGTTCGTTCTTGGATCTTTCGTGGCGCGCGATCAGGAGAACTTGGTGACGAGCGATGAGGGACGAAACTTCCCCTCGGGGGCCAAACGAAAGAAGCACGGAAGCGAGGTTGACTCCCGAAGCAGCCCACAGGCAACAGAGCAGCGTTGACGGGTGGTAAGGGAATCTAATGCAAACTGCGTAATCTACTTCTTGACCGCGAACGTCCTGTACGCCTCCATCATCTCCTTCTGCACGAACGGTAGCACCGCCGAATGGCGCAGGTACTCCATCGTGAACTCTCCCTTGCCCTGCGTGATCCCGCGCAACGTCGAGGCGTAACCGAACATGTCGTTCAGGCTCACTTCGGCCGTAAGCGTGAACTCCTCGTCGCGGATCTCGGTGTCGACGATGGCTCCCTTGCGCTGGTTGATGCCGCCGATGACGGATCCTGCGGGAATGGGAATTAGCAACGTCCAGCGGGGGAGGGAGCAGAGAAACAGCTCACCCTGGAACTCAAGAGGAGCGACAATGTCGACCTTCATGACGGGCTCGAGGACGACGGGGTTGCCCTTGGGGAACGCCTCCTTGAACGCGCCTTGAGCTGCCAGTCGGAAAGCGAGCTCGGAGGAATCGACTTGGTGAGCCGCTCCGTCCTCGAGGACAAACTTGCAGCCGCTGATGGGGTGGCCAGTGAGGATGCCTCGCTCGAGGGCATCGTTGAATCCCTGCGAAGAACCAAAGTTAGTTCCTGAGACAACGTCGAGCTCAACAAGAGGAGAGACGCACCTTCATGACGGCAGGGATGAACGCAGCAGGAATGTTACCTCCCATGACCCGGCTCTCGAACGCCGTGTCTTTGCCCGTCGCCTCGTCCATCTCCATCGGCTCGAGACGTCCAACGACCTTTCCGTACTGTCCAGATCCTCCACTCTGCTTCTTGTGCGTGTACGTGAAGGGCGTGATCTCGGTGATGGTCTCGCGGAAGGCGACTCGAGGCTTGCCGGTGACGCACTCGACCTGGTACTCGCGCTTCATGCGCTCGACGTAGATGTCGAGGTGGAGCTCTCCCATGCCAGAGATGATGGTCTGCGAGAGCGAAGCATAAGCAGGAGCTCCATCGCGACGAGAAGAGTGAGAGAACGCACCTCCTGCGACTCGGAGTCAACGTGCACGCGGAATGTGGGGTCCTCCTTCTGGAATCGGTTGAGCGCACGCGAGAAGTTGGGAGTCTCCTGTCCCTTCGGTCGGATGGCGAGCGAGATGACGGGCTCAGGCACGAACATCGACGTCTGCAAAGGAGTGGCGACCTGTTCAGCGTCGCTCCAACAAACCAAAGCCAAAATCACGCACCATCGAGTATCCTCCTCCTCCAGGCAAGTCGCTGAACGTATCTCCACTCGAGCACTCGACTCCAAACATCGCGCAGATCTCTCCGGCTCCAATGCTGTCGACGTCCTCCATCTCGTCCGAGTGCATGCGCACAAGGCGAGGGATTTTGACCTTCTTCCCCGTGCGCACGTTCGTGATCGTGCTCCCCTTCTTCAGGAGACCCTGGTACACGCGCACGTAGGTGAGCTGGCCGTAGCGTCCCTCCTCGAGCTTGAACGCCAAGCTGACGAGAGGAGCGTTGGCGGTGGGAGTGAGGGTCTGGGGAGGGTCGGAGGGAGAGACGATGGAGAGGGCGAGGGAGGGGACTTCTTCGGGAGTGGGGAGGTAGAGGCACACGCCGTCGAGGACGGACTGGACCGACTTGTTGGCGAGGGCGGAGCCGAGGAAGACGGGGGTGAACTTGAGGGCGATGGTGGCGCGGCGGACGGCGTGCTGGGTGGAAGACACGTAAGTGAGAGTCCTGGCGAAGAGACGAGGAACTGACAGCGATTTCGACGCCAGAGATCTCGCGCTCCTCGAGCCAGGCGTCTGCAATCTCGTCGTCGACTTCGGCGAGAGTCTCGATGAGCTCAGCACGCTTGGCCGTGGCAGCCTCAAGGAACTCGGCGGGGATGTCGTCCGACTTGACGATCATTCTGAGCAGAACAAGTCAGGAATCTCGTCGATCGCAGGGAAGAGGAAGCCAAAGTACCCCTTCTCTCCCTCGTTGTACATTGCCTTCCACTTGATGAGGTCGACAACACTGCAGCACGGTTCAGCGCAGGTTCGCAAGGTGGCGGGAGTGAGAACGAACCCGTTGAAGTTGCCCTCCTCTCCCATCTGGATGTTGACCATCGCCGCCTTGATGCGAAGCTTGTTGCGGATTTGGTTGAGAACGCGTTCAGGATTTGCGCCAGCGCTGTGCGCAAAGATTGTAAGTCTCCAAGCAAGTCAAGCAGGGCACGCCAGAGCGCACCGATCCATTTTGTTGATGAACGACAAGCGAGGCACGTTGTACCTGCGCATCTGTCGGTCGACGGTGATGGTTTGGGACTGCAAACGAGTACATTAGCTCCTTCCCACGTTGCTCGCACGGTTTAAGAACGCACCTGCACGCCCGACACAGCGCAGAGGACCAATACCGCACCATCAAGCACACGAAGAGCTCGCTCGACCTCAATCGTGAAATCGACGTGACCTGCAAGCACCTCATCAGCTCTCGCCTCTCTCCCTCTCCCTTCAGAGTGCTCCAGAGAACAAAGGACTCACCAGGCGTATCGATAATGTTGATACTGTACTTGCCCTCCATCCCCTCCATCACGCTCTCCTGCACCTGCCAATCGGCAAACGTCGCCGCACTCTGAATCGTAATCCCCTTCTCCCGCTCCAGCTCCATACTATCCATCTTGGCTCCCACCGCGTCCCTCCCTCGCACCTCATGAATGCTCGCGATCCTCCCAGTGTAGTACAAAATGCGCTCCGTGAGCGTCGTCTTGCCCGAATCAATGTGTGCCGAGATCCCAACGTTCCTCAGCCGTGTTAGACGGGCGGAATCGGCCGGGGTGCATTCGAAGAGAGGAGGGAGGGGGGCGGGAGGTGGAGGTTTGACGCCGTCTTCGAGGGGCTCTTCGGCGATGGGGGCTGCGGCGGTCGCGGCGGAGGCGTAGCGGCGGAGAGGGTTGCGGGAGGTGAAGGAAGGGATGGGAGCGGCGAGAGAGGCGCGGAGAGCAGGACGGCAGGTGCAGGCGAGGAGAGTGCGTGCGGAGGGAGCTGCTGAGCGAAGGGAGGTGGAGGGGCGGAATCGGTGCATCGTGAGGCGGACTTGCGGGCGCGAAGGTGTCGAGTGCAAGCTCCTCTGTGCTTCTAAGAGCTGGGAGAGGGCTCGGAGAGGTTGTGGAGGCGACAGAGCCTTCTCTCCCGGAGGAGGTCGCTCCTTTTTTTTTCGACGGGCGCGCGTCGACCTCCGCTCTCTCTCCGGATTCCTCTCTCAACAGTTTGGCGATGAGTACCGTAAACCTTTTTTTTGAAACCCCAGCGTATACAGTCGTTTCTCTTCATTCAAGCCTTCTTCTTCTTGCTCTTGGGCGCAGCTGCGAACGAACCAAACCCATCAGTCCCAGCTCTCCTCTCGCTCCCGAGCAACGCACCTTTCTTCTCCACAGCAGCCGATCCCGCCTTCCTCTTCTTCCCCGCAGAAGCCTCCTCCTCCTCTTCCTCCTCGACGACCTCTCCCTCGGCAGAGCACTTGGGGCAGAACCACTCTCCTGCGACGCCAACGTCAGTTCTTGATCCTGACCGCTCGACGACGAACCAAAGGGACTCACCCTCGGGCACGCCAACAATAGGAGGAGTCAAGCACGCTCCATGGAACGCATTCTCGCACTGCACAAACCCAACCCATCAGCTCCACCCACGCCCGCCCAAGAGAGGGCCAAAACTCACCATCTCGCACTCCAAGCTCTCCTCGGGCCCATCCTCCAATCCACACACCTGGCACTGATCCACCGCATCCAGCACCGTAGGGTACCTTAGCAATTCCTCCCACGCCTCCGTCAGAGTCCTACTAACCCTCTCGACCACGGGCTGCAGCACGAGCTTCTCGACGGGCTTGACGACGGCGGGAGGACCGAACGAGAACCCAAAGCCCGAGAGGTCGATCCCCGAAGTTGGAGGAGCGACGACGGGGGTTTCGACGATTTCGGGAGCGGGGGAATCGAGGGGAGAGATGTCGGTGGTCGAGGTAGGAGGCGGACGAGCGATGAAGAAGGTCGTGTTCTGTCCGCCGGCGATGTCGAGGATCGTGATGCCGTCAAAGCCATCGATACGAACGGGCTTGGTGGCGGACTTGACCTGCGTTTCGCTCGTCAGCATATCGTTCGAGGCAAGAGAGAGAGGAGGGACGAACGGTTCCTGCGCCGAGAGCGAGCTCCCCGTATCCCGCTCCTTGGCCCCAACCGACCATGAAATCTCCCTCCTTGGGATCGTACGTCGAAGCAAAGAGCGTGACTCCTCCAGCAGTGATGTTCCGCCACTTGTACCCCTGGATCTCCTGCACGAGCTTCGGCGCCATCCACGGCTATCGAACCCAGTTCATCAGCAACTTCCTACCCGCTCGCAAGAGAAAGGAACGCGCCTGACCCGCACTGCCATCTCCAGAGGTCTTCCACTTGCCGCAAAGCGAGACCATCCCCTGCGCGTCGATGAACATCGAGTTCCCGGGTCCAGCAGCGATCTTGGTCGCTCGGGTAAGGACGTTGGGACCAGCAAAGTTGGGGATGACAGTGGGGATCATGACGTCGAACTGAGCGCCCATTCCAAGTCGACCGAGTCCTGTGCCCAAACCCCCCGAATCAGCCTCAACCCGGTACCACGAGGAGAAGGGAACGCACCGCCGAATCCCCAGGCGTAGCAGAACCCTTCGTCGTCGAGAGCAATGCTGTGCTGCTGTCCGCAGGCGATCTGAATAATCTTCTTGCCCTCGATCGCGCCGCGAACAAGGAGCGGGTCCGACTGCTCGGAGAAGAAGACTTTGGACGCGGCGATGTGCTCTCCCGTCTGCAGAGGATCATCAGTTCTTTCGTTCGGTCTGGGAAGGTGGCGTGGGCGGCAGGGAGAGTGTCGAGACGAGCTGGGGAATGGAGGGCGGCGAGGATGATGGTGGAGAAAGACGCAGGGAGAGAGAGAGAGAACCACCGCACGCACCTTGCCGTTCCCAAGCTGACCCTTCTCTCCACTCCCAACCGCAAATACCTTGCCCGACTCGCACAGGAAGAGCGAGAACGTGATGCCGCATCCAGCAGCGACGACCTTCTCCCCGAGCAGGGCGCCACCGACGCGCGTGAAGGAGCTGATGTGCTCTTGTCCTGCGTGTCCGCACTGTAGGGCTGAGGGTTAGTGCTGCTCTTTTCGATTTGAGTCGGGGAGAAGGAAGGAGAGAGCAGTGAGGAGGAAGAAGGGGGAGAGGAATGAGAACGAGGAAAGGCCGACGTACCTGACCCAGCGAGTTCAACCCTGCGCTCCACGCCTCTCCCCCATCCGTCACAAGCACAGTATGGTTCCTTCCCAACCCCGCGCTAACGATCCCCTGGCTCTTGAGCGCCTTGGGGGCATTCGCGTCCGGCAGTCCTACGAGAGGGAACGGGTAGGGTGCAGAGGGCGTAGGGGAGACAATGCCGTCGGGGGAGACGTGCGGAGAGGTGAAGGTCGTTGGGAGGGGGTGGGAGAGCTGGTGGTGCTCGTTGCGGCCGATGAGGTAGGCCTGGGGAGAGGGTCAGTGGGGAGCTGAGGGAGGGAGTGGGGAAAGACGCACGCGGTTCTTGACTGTGGAGAGTAGGTTAGTGAGAGTCGGGAGGAAGGAGGGAGGACGTACTGTCGATCACGACGGCATGGCAGCCCGAGTGCGAGGCAAAGACGCGCTTGAACTTGACTGGAGGAGCGAGGAAGGGTTAGATCCGGGGAAGCAGCCTTTGGTATGGCTCTGCAGAACTCACTGTTGGCCACAGGACGCATGATGTGCGCAGAGGGGAGTTCGGGACTGAGTCGAAAGAGAGAGGGAGAACCGTCAACAAACGTCCAAGACGCAAATCGGGCTCCGGCAGCTCCTCCACTCACCGATCATCGTTGGCAAATGACTTGCCACCCTTGTCCTTGCGGCCAAGCGTCGCAAAGTCGGTTCTGAGAGTTTGCGGGGACAAAGGGAGGCAGAAGAGAGCACGGGAGGAAGCAGCGAGTTGAGGGCGAGACCGAGGCGGTACAAGAGGTGTCGAAGGAGTGGAAGAGAGTCGAGAGCGCGGCGGGGGCAGACGAGAGACGAGCGTCGTTGATTGTTGAGAGATGGCGGGAAGGGAAGCAAGTTTGAGTCAGTTGCAGGAACGAGGGAAGAAGAAGGAGTTTGAGACGAACCCGCCGGCGATAAGGACTGTCCGTTTGTTTGGTTTGCGTGCGAGATGAGAGGGAATGCGCGGGGGGAGGAAACGCGATGGTCAGCGGGCTTGTTCTTTCTCCCCCCTCGAAGGGGCGGCGGGAAGGCTGAGGGAGGGGAGAGAGTAAGAGAGAGACTAACGTCGACCCCAAGCTGGTTCAGAACCAGGGGACATTCGCGGGGGTGGGTTACTCGAGTCGAAGTCGAGTTTTGGTTCGCGTCGATCCGGCGGAGGGAACTACCTCAAGCGGGAACAACAATTTAATTGTTTTTTGCTAATGTAGATAGAGTCAAGTAAACAATTCAATTTCAGCCTTACGCACGTTCCCCTTGTCTCTTAGTTCACTCCCTCGCTTCCAGCTGACTTCTCTGAGCTCAAAGTTGAAAGGGAACGACGACGAAACAAGAACAAGGAAAGCTTCAACAGCTAGACTTGTACCTCTCCTACTCTCTTAAGGTCAGAGCGACATCACACCACTCTCCTCCGATTCGACCCCAACGCGTGAGTCTCTCTCGTCGAACCACCTCAACGCAGCCTCCCTTTGACCAGGCTTCGATTGAGCTTCCCCACTCGAACACCCCAGCTGACCAGCCCGTCTTGTTCCTGCATTCCCAGTCACCCCTTCATCCCTCTCAGCACTTCCGCAAGATGGATCGCTCTTTCGGCGCTTCGACCACCACGCTCCCCTCCCCTTCTCCGGCAGACCGCAACTCTCGCCCCTTTGAACCCCGCCACTCTCCTCCCTCGAACCCATTGGCAACACCAGGACGCTCCGTTTCAACCTTGGCCGGAGCCACGAACGCCGCCGCTGGCGGAGCCCCGATCTCGGCAACGACGACCAAAGCCGTGCGCTTCTCCCCCTCCTACGCTCCCATCGCTCCCGCCGCGTCGGGCTCGGCCTTTGGATCGTCCTACACCCCCACCTCGATCGCCCCCGCGACGCGCCTCCAGTCCTTCACTCCTGCCTCGCGAACGCCAACTCGGTACCCCGGCCCGACTCCTCCTCGATCCCTCTTTACGCCTACACAGCAGCAGGAGGTCAAGGGAGCTGCTCCTAGTCCGCGCGTACCGCAAAAGGAGGACAGCAGGGTGGTGGCCAAGGCGGTGCCGTTGGGACGAGGGCAGGTCGCAAAGAGGTTGAGGGTCAACTCGGTGTTGCTGGTGATGTGGTGGATCTCGAGCAGGACGAACGTGTATGGGTGAGTTGGGCGTGCTTCGTCGCAAGAAGGGGAGCAGAGCTAACCGCACCCTCTCAGATTCGCCTCGGGACACATTGTTCAGATCGTGCCCTCCCTCGACACTCCCCTCCACTTTCTTGGTACGTTTTGCGTCTTCCACTCACCCACGCTACTCGCTAACACCGCCTGCAGAGTCCCTCTGCCTGATGCTCCTCTTCTACAACATCGCCGACAGCATGTGGCGCCTGAACCGCCTCTCCTCCCTTCCCCCTCCTCCTCCCCGCTCTCCTCCCCGTTCCCCCACCCGCCCATCCACCTCGACCTTCACCCCTTCCTCCCGCGCAACCCCCACCGCCTTTGGCACCACCCCGCTCTCGCGCTCCTCCCCCAAGGTCCGCTTCCCCTCTCCCTCTCGCTGCTCCTCACTAACCCCTCCTCCGCAGACACGACCCTCTCCGTCCCCTTTCTCCCCCGCTGCATCCCCCTTCCGTTCCGCCCTCCGCAACTCGCCTGCAGCCCTCTCGCCAGCACCTACGACCCCGCTCTTCCGCCGCTCGCTCCTGAGCTCCTCGACGGGGTCTCCGAGCAAGGAAGGGGAATCGACGTCGAGTGTGTTGAGCGCGTACATGGCGAGGCATTCGCCCATGGCTTGTGAGTTGCTTTCGAGCAGGAGAGCACGAGATGGAGGCTGATTGTTTTGGTGCGTCGGTAGCGAGCTTGCATCGGAGTGTGAACAGTAGGGAGGCGATCAACAGGCTCTTGGACGATTAGCTTGTGCTTAGACTGGAGAGCTGGACTTCTCCCGCAATGCCACACGTATCTCGAAACCAACTCGGCCGACGAGAGCGATCTCAAGTTTCCTCCTGCTCCTGCTCTCTCCCTCCTATAACATGTCCGCCTACGGCACCATCACCCGCGCAACCTCTCTCACCCCCCTCCACCCCCGCTCCTACCTCCTCCCTTCCACCCCCGCCCTCGCCTCCCCAGCCCTAACCCTCTTCCCTCTAACCCGCACGACCGTCGACCCCTCCCTCCTCTCCTACCTCACCTCAGTCTTCAACGCCGTCGTAGCCGAAGGTCGGACCTACCCGCAACAAGAGCAGCTCACCGTGGAGGAATTCGTGCGCTCCTTTCCCTGTCCCCTCCAGCGGTGTGGATAGCTGATTCGTGCAGGCGAACTATTTCTTTGGTACGACGCCCCGCACGTGTGGCGCGCTGGACTGGAAGGCTGATACGACCTCTGTAGCGCAGGACTGCTTCGTAGGACTGCTAGATTGCGTGGATCCCGAGATGGCGAGGACGTTTGAGGTGGATGCGGATGGGGGGTTCGATCGAGTGGAGTATGGGTTCGAGGAGGTACGAGGTGGGAGGGGGTGGGAGGCGTGTGTGCTCGGGATGTTTTGTGAGTCCCTGTTGGGCGGGGAGAGGATGGGATGCTGATGAATACTGGGTGCAGATGTTAAGGTGGGTTGAGCGAGGGGGTGCGCGGAGGGAACTGATGGCGTTTCGCAGCCTAACTACCCTGGTCGGTCTTCGCACGTACGTGTATGAGCGTATAGGAGAGGAGGAGGGGAGCTGACCCCGTCGCACAGAACTGCAATGCTGGCTTCGTCGTTCCTCCCGTCCATCGAGGCCTCAAGGTCGGCCAACACCTCGGCAAGAGCTACCTGCACTACGCTCCTCTCCTCGGTCCGTCCCCTTCCACCTTTTCTGCGTCTTTTGACTGACCCCTCTCGCTCGTCACAGGCTACAAGGCTTCAGTCTTCAACCTCGTCTACGTGACCAACGTCGCGTCCCTCAAGATCTGGGACTCGCTCGGATTCAACCGTGTTGGACTCGTTCCCGATGCTGGGTTGCTGAAGAGCAAGACGGAGGGCGCGCCGGACGAGTATGTGGACGCGGTGGTTTATCACAAGACGTTCTAGACGGCGGAGGGAGGTAGAGGAGGTGATTTATTGCAGAGTAGAGCGGAATGAAGTGTTTGCTTCTCTGCCCGTACTGCTCGTATCACTGCTACTTCCTGCTTGCTTCCTACCTGCTTCCCTGCTCCTCCTGCTCCTCATACGCCTCTGGCTCCTCCTGTTCACCCTCCTGCTCGCACTGCTGAGAGTCTCTTGACTGCGCTCAACCCTTCAACTTCCTCGGCGATACATCTACTGGCAGGGCGTTTGGCGACGCGCAGGGCGGGCGAGGAATGAAGGACGCGGAGGGGAGGGTGGCGAGTGCGAGGCGAGCGGTCTTGGGCTGCTGGGAACGCGGAGCTTTGCTCGATGGAGGACGAGTTCTTGGATGGGGTTGAGCAGTTTTAGCTGGAACTTCAGTGAGAGGGTTTGGGGGACTGGCGCCTTTGCTCTCGACCTGTTGCAGGGTTCGTTGCAGGCTTCGCAGCGAGCCTTCAATGAACGCAGCTTGGACGCCTTTTGGCGCCTTCGCACAGTGGGGACTATCTAAAGTACTTTGGTGTTAGCCAAACAGCTAGCGCAGCTCGAACCTGTCCAGGGGAAGACGCGACACAGGCGCATTCCTGGAGAGCAGAGCAAACGCGCCGTTTCGCTCTCGCTCGTCACCGTCCAAGGTTCTACGACTTCGTGGGTCCAGAATGACAGGAGCTAATGAAATCCCTCTTTTCTCGCATTAGTGAAGGCAAACGGGCGAGTGACGCGATCTCGAAGCGAGCGTGGGCAGACGCACATCCTCGACCCACGTCACTATCGATATTGCATCTTGCCTCCAAAGCGGGGGTTGATCCTCCTGACGTCGAACCACTATCGTTCCATCCAAAGGCCCAAACCAAACGCCACCGTTTCGCACCCCTTTGAGAATTATATCTTACAACCCCCCCGCTCCCGACCATCCCCGCCCTCCCCTCTACGCCTTGATAGTCTTGTAGTCGTCGACGAACTTGGACTGGAAAAGCTTCTTGCTCTTCAAGAGCGAAGAGAGCCACGCCTGCACGCAAAATCGGGCGTCAGCGCAGGCAGCGAGGTGGAGCCGAGAGAACGCACGCCAATCACGAAGCCAAACAGCTGTCCTGCGCCTCCTGAAGGTCCCACAGTGACGACGATCAACAGTCCTGCAGGCTTGTGAGCCTTGAGAGGCGCCTTGCTTCACAGAGCGAGAGCGACGACGTTGGCGGTGAGAGTCGGTTCCTAGACGCAAATCATCAGTTGAGGAAAGGGAGGGCGGGAGAGGACGACGCACCTGCCACTTGGCGAACGCGACGAGCTTGGTTTCCGCGACGTCGTTGCAGTCTCCAAAGGCAAAGATGTGGTCGAGCGAGCCGTCGAGCGAGGCGAGTTGGAGAGTGGGTTTGACTGTGATGAAGCCTGCGTCGTTGACGAGGCTCGCGTCAAAGGCCTTGACGAGGGAGGAGTTGGGGAGACAGCCGTAGGCCTTGAAGAGGAAGTCGGCTATGAGTGAGTTAGCTCGGAACGTCGATGAGAACGGAAACGATTCACCTTTGACGACCGAGCCGTTGCTGAGAGCAAACTCCTGCTTCGCAACCTTGCCCGAATCGAGTCCAGCAGTATGGACCTTGGCGCCGTAGACAGTCTTGACCCCGAGCGCCTTGAGCTGCTTGTCGAGGCTCTGACCGAGGCTCTTCTTGTATCCCGTCTCGAAGAGCTGCTCGCCAGAATGAACCAGCTGCGAAAGGGCCCAAGTCAGCAGCGCCGAGCTCGCCAGAGGCAGAGAAAGCACGCACAGTGATGGAATTGTCAGGGTACTGCGATGCGACTTCTCCAGCGAGCTCGATTCCGGTGGCGCCGCGACCGACCACGAGAAGAGAGGACGATAAAGCGATGTCGGCTTGGAAAGCTTTGAGAGCAGCTGCGACTTCGGCTTCGGACCTGGCGCCGGTGGGAGGTCGTACGGGGAAGGCGTAGGTCAACCCCTGAGGGAGGAATGAGGTTTCAGCGAGAGGTGAGAGAAGGGGAGGAGGAACGCACGGTCGCGAGGATGAGAGAATCAAACGGGATATCGATCCCAAAGCCGTCATGGACGACATCCACGGTGACGCTGTGCGCGCTGATGGAGAGGACCTTGGCTCCAGAGAGGACGACGTGGCGCGACTCCTTTGCAAAGAGCGCTCCGACGGGAGCGGTGACCTTGGTCTCCGAGCCTGGTTCGCCGCTGTTAGGAGCAGCGGGACAGCGGAGAGGTGGAGGGTCTCACCAGGGACTGTAGCTGCGCGCAGGGAAGCGACGGGGTAGTAGGCGAACGCCTTCTCACTGATCGCGACGACGCGATGAGTTTTCGGGAGCTGAGCGGCGAGAGCTTTGGCGGCGACAACGCCTCCGATGCCGAGTCCGACCAGGACGACGTTCTTGAGCTTAAGAAGAGCGGAGTCTGAGCAGGGAGCCCCTCGAAAGAGAACCCACGCGCAGGCTGCAAAGTGCTGACGGTCGACTCGGAGAGAGCGGTCAACCGCTGATTCGTCTGGGGCAGGCCTGACTGAGCCTTTGTCGTGCTGATCAGTACGAGCAGATCAAGTTGAGCAGCCAGGTGGGGATCAACGAGGTGCAGAGAGAGCCTCGAGACAGCGAAATGCTCCGGCGGACTTTCGTCTCCGCTCCTTGCAACAGCGTGACCCGTCCCCGCAGAGCAGCCCTACCCACCTTGGTACGGCTGAGCTCTGGATAAAGTGAAGGGATCCTCTAGCTCTGCTCTCCAAGCTTCATCCAAGCTTCCCCTTCGAAGCTCCAACCTTGATCTTGGTAGCTGATTCCCCCACCTCAAGCCTCCGCAAGCTCACCGCTCGTTCCTTCGGCCCTTCCTGGCCCGGTGCAGACGCCGCAACGTCGTACCATCCTGTCCTCCCCTTCTCCCGTCTTCGGAGCCCGCGAGGAACCTCCAGACCACCAGGTCGCCACTTCCCCGGTTGCCTGATCTCTCTCCCCGCGGTTCTTCTTTCAAGAGCGCGTTCCAGGGCGTGCGTTGCCTCTGCTCGCTGACTTGCCCTGGTCCCTGGGCAGCTCGGTGACGAGGGGAACCCCGCTCGTGAGGCGATACGGTAATGCGGGGAAAGGGCCTGGTGCTCGCTCGTTGCAACTTCCTTCCGGGCCTGCTTCCTAACCCGACGCGTAGTCAGCCACAGTCATCCACCGGGGCGGGGGCTGGATGAGGAGCCTTGGCGAGCGAGCTGGAGAAGACGCGGAGA
Organism: Glaciozyma martinii; assembly: GCA_025758715.1. NCBI lineage: Eukaryota > Fungi > Basidiomycota > Microbotryomycetes > Kriegeriales > Camptobasidiaceae > Glaciozyma > Glaciozyma martinii. The sequence goes on along the minus strand of JANGFH010000211.1, from coordinate 16,094 downwards.
TGAGTTATGCCCGGTCGCTTGCTGGAGGGTTTGAGGAGCAGCTGTGCGTGTCGAGCTCAGGAGCTGTTCTCCTGGAACGCTTTACACGAGGAGAGCTTCGTGCTCGTCCCTCCTTGTTGTACTCCTCTCCTTGAGTGCTCCTTGAGTGCTGTCAATGTGAAAACGCTTTTTCAGGGCGTCCCCTCTGGTAGCCGAATCAATCGATACGAGAGCACCCCAGGGAGTGACAGCAAGAAAGCGCGGCGCTGGGAGCTGCGTTCCGCGCAGCGAGTGCTCAGCGCCGAGGAAGCCTCCCTCCAGATCTGTACCCGAGAGATCCGAAGCAGATGCTGATGGATCAACGCGTGCTCTCGAAGGGCAGAAAAGGAAGCTGGTTGAAATGATTGTTCGGAACACGAAGCAGGCTATCGGAGAGGAGAGGGGGACACGAGGAGTACGTGCACAATCAGCAGCCAGCGAGGGACAGGGGCGCGAGTGGGCAGCGGGACCTCCCCCGGGTGTCGGGTTCAGACGGCGGCAAATTGATTCTGCTGGTGCGAAACTCTGGAAATTAACAGGGGGGCCGTCGCTGTCGTCTGCAAGGGAGAACTCCTGGCTCTCCTGACCAGGATCCAGGCGGTGTGCGTACCACGCGCTGCTTCATGCGTTGCCGGCTCGAGGAAGGCGGACGAAAGTTAACTTCCTGAACCAGCAACGCCCTGGGCAGGACGGCGAACGCATAATTTAATCCGAAGGGCGAGGCCTCGGACCGGAGCTCTGTTACTCGTGCTGAGAGGGAGAGCCGCGTTCGATTTCTTCCTTTCCGAAGTTCGGTCTCTTCCTCTTCATCTTCAACCCTCTCTCTCGATCTTCAGCAACTCTCTCCAGTACAGCTCAACCCCCGGTCACCTTCCACCACAGGTACAGCCACCCACCCCAACCCTCGCCGCCACAACTCACCGCAAGAAGGACGCCTCTCTTTCGAACCGCCGCATCATCAACACACCGCCCTTCGTCCCCACCCTCTCCAAGCTCGCGAACAAGCCCACCAAGCAACCACCACCTTCTCCCAGTCCTCCCGCCCCTCCTCCGGCGGCTCGATCCCCAAACCCCCCTCTCTCAAGGCCCCCCGCACCACCGCCTCCGCCCCTATTTTTCTCCGCCATGTCTCCCGACAAGTTCTACGGGTTCCAAGGTGCGTCTCTCGTGTGCGGAGGAGGACTACGACCAGGAGCTAACCCATCCCTCCCCAACCCGCAGAGACCGCCCAGTTTTGCGAGCATGTCATCACTTCGCTCTTTTCCGTGACGACCCCTCCCTCCTCTGCCGTCGGAGTCGGTCAGGAAGGACTGGACACGCCTCCTCACTCTCCTACGCTGGGCAAGGAAGCTCCTCCGCCACTGGGCGAGTTCATCGTGAGTCATTTTCTCTTCCCTCGGGAGACGCGATCTCCGCGCGCCTCCCTTCCGATCTCTCCCACTCCAAGGCGGGGACTTGTTTACCAAGGCCAGGATCTGACTCGATCTTCCCTTCTTAACAGGCTTACGCACTCTACCGAACTCGCCTCCCCATCGCCATCACCCACCAGGCCCTCCTCCTCCTCTCGCGCCTCAAGGCGCGCTACCCTTCCGCCCGAGGCACCTCGACCTCTCCTCATCGCCTCTTCCTCTCGTCGCTCATGCTCTCGAGCAAGATCTCGATGGACGACACGTACTCGAACAAGTCGTGGCAGGTCGTCGGCCAGTTCTTCGATCTCAAGGAGGTCAACCAGATGGAGCGAGAGCTGTTTGCGTTCTTGGGGTGCGTCTTTTTTCTTCCCTTCTCCGTTCGGAACTCGGGGCTAACCTGTACCCTCTCTGCAGCTGGAACGTCGTCGTTCGTGACGAGGAGCTCACCGCCTGGGTCCACGACGTTTACGACACCTACCAGGCCGAGCGAGGCCAGGTCGCCGCTGTCGTTGCCGCCGCTGCCCCTCTCAAGTCGATGGAGGATCGCAAGCGCCGTCGCGACTCTACCACCGCCTCCTCCGTCGCTTCCACCTCCACCTCCCGATCCCCCTCCCCCGACGAGCTCCGTCACCGTCGCGCATCCGACGCCGCTGTCGCCCTCCTTCACGGCGCGAGCGACGCCTTCTCCTCTTCCGCCTCTCGTCGACCAAGAGGTCGCCACTCCCCCTACTCGGCCTCCACTTCGGCCTCCTCCTCCCGCCCCTCGTCCATCTACTCCGCCTCCTCCTCCACCCTCTCCTCCCCCATCTCGGGCTCGACGACCCCGGGCTCCCCCAGCACACCCGTCTCGGCAGGACCCCTCACTCCCGACCACCGCGATCACCTCGCACCGCCTTGTTGGGCCAAAATGGGCTTGTCGACGTCGGGGAAGGAGGACAAGGACGTCGAGTCGTATCATGGGCCGGAACCGGTGCAGGTGGCTTCGTGGTGACCTCCCCCTCTCTCCCATAGCTTTCCCCACCCTCTCTTGATCTTTACTACTCGCTTTATTCGCACCCTGTCCCCCCCTCTGTACCCTCTACACCCCTCATCGCTATTTTTGCTTAACTTCGTTTGATACCCGCGTAATCAGCAACACCAATCAACATCTAAAAGCCTTCCTTCGAGAGCACATTGAGAGCAATGAATCGGCAATCTGCTGAGGCACACCTCTCAAACGAACGCAATCATAACACGAGCGTCCGGCGTCTTTGTTCTGGCTCGAGTTGCCGTCCCGTGAACTTGTTTCTCCGCAACTCCTCCCAGACCGAACAACGACCCGCCAGACCGAACGATACGGAGCCCGCCAGACCGACCTCCGTAGCCGAACCTTCCGGCGTATACGGATTCCCAGCTCCCAAGATCCCCGCATTCCTTCGCACCGCGCGGTGGTGTTGGACGCGCGAACCTTCACCCGCGTCTTCGCAATCTCTCCGATTCCAGAGCGTCCTTTGTTCCGCTAAACTCAATCGTAGCCCCCCCCCCCCTAGTCGCGTGCCCCCAATCTAGTCCATACCTCGTCCCCCAACGCCCGGAACGCGGCCTCCGCCCCGTCGCTCCTCCCCGCACCCTCGCCCCCCATCACCAAAGGCCACCCTTTGTCCCCGCGCGCACTAACGAGCGGCTCGATAGGGATCGAAGCGAGGATGTCTAGCTTGAGCGCGGCGCAGGTCGATTCGAACGAGGTTGGGGGTCCGAAGATGTAGTGCGGGGTTGGGGAGGAGGGGCAGAGGAAGTGCGACATGTTGAGGACTGTGCCGAGGATCTGGGTGGAGGGCTTTAGTGGGGATGGTGGGGAGGGGAAGGGACGCACGGGGATCCCGATTTTGCGGAACATGGCGACGCCTTTGCGAGTGTCGATGATGGCGACGTCTTGAGGGGTTGAGACGACCACTGCGCCTGTGGAATGGACCAAAGCATGATTAGCAATCACTCTGCGTCGAGAGAGATTCGAAAAGCGAACGCACCATCAACAATAACGAGCTGACCCAAACTGAGCGCGACGTCTCCAGTCCCCGGCGGCGTGTCGATCACGAGGACGTCGAGATCTTGCCCGTTGCTTCCAGCTGTCCAGTCGACGTCAAAGAGGAGCTGCTGGACCGCCTTCATGACCATCATTCCTCGCCAGACGACCGGAGTATCGGCGTTGTCGTCGGTCGAAGGCGAATTCGGGAGCAGGAAGCCCATGGACATGCAGGGGATTCCGTGGGCTCGCATGGGGGTTAGGCGGTTATCTGTGGATGTAGTTTCGATCAGTCTTGCAGAGAGAGAACGGGGAGAGGTGAAGGAGTGGCGCACCGGCGGTGAGGATCGGCTCGCCCATGCCTTCGAGACCCATGAGCTTCGGGATGGAGGGCCCAAAGATGTCGAGATCCAGTATCCCAACTCGTAGGCGAGGGTTGGAAGAACGTGCGGCGAGTGAAAGCGCGAGGTTCACTGCGGAGGGAATGTGGGATCAGGACTGCGTTCGCGAGGAGGTAGTTGGAAGCCACGCCAGGGTAGCAGCAGTGGAATAAGCCCAAAGGCTTCCCACACAATCAAATGGGAAACCAACAGCCCCAGGGAGCACGAGCAAAGCTCCCTCGCACTCCCCAAGCATCACCCTTCGACCAGGTCTCCCAAGCAAGCAGTTCGACCAACAGCGCAGTCGCCACTTCAACTCACCTGCTACGCTGCTCTTCCCCACTCCTCCCTTCCCACTCGAGACCACCACGACCTTCTTGCAGCCCGGGATCCGTCTCTTGGTCGGCAATCCCCTCTGCATCCTAGGCATCGTAGGCGGCGCGTCGTTACGAGGAAGGCCCTGCGATCAGACTGCAGTTAGTACTGCACCTTTGTGGAAGAGCGGGAAGCGCACCAAGGGGTTGTCGTGCCCGCCGTGGCGAGCCACGGTCGTGGAGAGAGATCGAGAGGAGGAAGGAGCAGAGAAGCGACAGGTGCAGGGAACGGCGGCGGCCGCTGTTCTCCACGCGCTGGAGGAGCTTGCGATAGCGTTGATCTGTCGGCGCAACATCGTTCTGGGGCAGAGTGAGCCGTCGAAGGAAGAGCGTGTTCCGTCGAAGAGGATCGCGGCTTTGGCGGCGGAGATCTAGAGATCCTCCTCCTCGCTTTGCGTGTTTGGTTGTGGTTGACTTCCTTGTCGTCGCTCTCGGGCTCTCGACCACAGCAGGAACAAGATCGGGCGAGCACCGACTGAGAAGCAACGGAATTGATTGACATGCTCCTCCGGATCGACTTGCAATTTAACCTCTTCAAATGTACGCGACGGCAGCTGCAAGAAGCAAGGGCATCAGAGCTGCTCCAGAACGACCCAGAGAAAAGGGACTCACCAACAGCCGAGAGAAGCATTGCGTCGACCTCTGGCGGCAGCTTGGCCTCCATCTTCTCGAAGAAGTCCATCCCAGGCCTGCTCGTCCCCTCAACACTGTGCCTCGAGCTCGCAGGGTACATCCCGTGCCTATCGAGACCACTGAAATCAATCTTGAGCGACCCGAGTATGCGATCCTCCTCCGAATCGTCCGCACGCTGCCGCTTCCTCCGCTGGTCGTTCCTCATCGCCGCCTCGAACTCCTTCTCCGAAAGCTCGATGACGACGTCGAGAGTGAAGCGACTGACGCCCCACGCCGCGACGGACTTGACGTGGTGGCGAAGTAGGCCTCGTTCGGCGGGTTCGGGGAGGTCCCACGAGACGACGTCGGCTTCGAAAGCGAGGACGGGCCAGATGACGGACGGGTGCTCCATGATGATCTCGAGGGAACGAGTCCGCTTGACCGAGTTGAGGCGCGACCGACCGGCGGTGACGTTGAAGGTCGAAGCCCAGGAGGAGACGTAGGAGGCGTCCGTGGGAGGGAGGTCGATTTTGTAGCTCGTGAGGAATTGCGAGATCTGTTGCAGTATGAGAGGGTTAGTCGGGCTCTCCCTGGGTGCGAAGCGTGCGACGAACGGGGAAGATGATGTCCCACTCAGTGTTGTCGTCGTTGACGTCGAGGAAAAGAGGGAGAGTCCCTGGAGCGACGAGGTCGGTGGTCGATTCGATGACGAGGTCGTAAAACGGTGCAGGATCGACCGAAGCGACGTGGAGGTGGAAGATGGAAGGAGTCGTCGTCGTGTTCTCCATGAACAGCGCCATCAACCGCTTCGGGTGGTCGACGTCGTAAATGTTCCACGAAGGGCGGGTGAACCATCCCAAAGTCCCAGCGGTGAAGAAGGTGAGGGCGAGGGCGATTCGGGAGGTGACGACGGCGCCGAAGCGGTGAGAGAAAGGAAGGAACTGGGCACGACGTGGTTAGCTAATCTCTCGCTCTTCCAGCGGCAAGAGACTCACCAAGGGGATGGCCAAGTAGCCAACTCCGCTGACGAGCGAGGCAATCATAAAGTCGACAGGCGCGTCGGCTCCAAGGCGACCAGTGAGAGGCACGAAGAGATCCAAAAAGCCAACAAGACCCTCGATACCGAGCATGAGGGGTGTAATCTGCTCGCAAGCGTTAGCAAAACAACCACAGGCGAGTGGGGGATCAACGCACCTGACCGACAAAGTACGCTGCGAGATGAATCGACCTGGTTCCACGCTTGAGGACGTAGTCATTGACGACGAGCGCCGATAGTGCAGCGATGGCTCCGAGGGCGAAGAGGTAGCTCGAGCCGATTTCAAACGAGTGACCGACAACGAGGAACACCGAGTTGTAGACCACCTGGCCGACGAGGGTGGCGTGCTCCAGAAGCGAGGATTCTTGTGCGTCGAGGAGAGGAGTGGCGAAGGGTGTTCGGACAAAGTTGGAGATGGTGCGCTGGACGAGGAGGGCTCCGAGGGCGGCAGGGGGTCCGTAGATGAGGATGGGGAGCTGTTGGCGAGGAGAGGGTCAGTAAGCGGACGAGCGATCGAGCTGGTGAGAGTCTCCTCACCGTCTCGTGGCGGAACCTGCGCCACGGGATCAGCACGGAGCATATGTCTTTGGAGCGAAACGAGCTCACCAGGTGAGCGTCTTCTGCATGACGACTCCCGAAATGAACGCCGCTAGATTCGCTCCCAGCAGCGCACCGATAAAGCTCCCGCCGATCCCAACGAATCCTGCGACGTACACCCCCTTCCTCGACCAATCCACGCGATCCGAAACGACGATCGCAGAGAGCGCGACGATTGCCCCGTAGAGCATCGTGGCCTGCGCGCGCGAGTAGACGATGAAGAGGTGACCGCCGAGTCCGCTGAAGAAGATCGTGGCCGAGGTGGAGGCCTTCGGGAGGGGGACGGCGGTGGGGGAGTTGCCCATGGCGGTGAGGTTCGACGTGAGGTACTCGAGGAGCGCGATCGCATTCTCGCCCATATGTTGAAGCGCGCCGGCTTCAATCTTCTCGGGGAGATCTTGGCGGGTGTGGTAGAGGTAGCTGTTCTGAACGAGCGCCATGTCTGCGCAAATGGCGTGAGTCGTGCAGGAGGCAAGGGGAGACGGGGTGCGAACGGACCCAGGCCGGTGAGATTGCCGTAGGAAGCGAATTGGCGGAAGTCCGTGCTGCTCGAGAGTAGTATCAGCGCTCGCGTTCTTCTGATCGTGAGCAGAGAGTGGCTCGACGCACTCGGAGAGGATCAAGCCCGTTGAGAAGACCTCGGTCGCGAGGACAGTGCCATAAGGTCGCGGAGTGCGCGCCAGAGCTCGAATCATCTGCGGTGCGAACAGGCGTGAGCTCACTGAACATCGCAAAGGGCTGTGGGATGCGAACCTCTTTTGAAGTAGCCTGGAACACGATCTCTGGACCTCCCACACCGCACGCTTCCAGGTTGATGACGGCGCGGATGCTCTTGCGGAGAGGATGCTGCGTGATGAAGACTGCGCGGATCGAGGATCAGTTTAGCCCTGTCTGGTGGAACCATTCCTGGAACTTACGATGCGAAGCGTCTTGCAGACTCTCCTCGGCTCCGTTGAACACTGCGAAACGCGTCAGAACTCGCGTACCCACGCTGTGAACAGCCTCGCTCACAGAAGACCACGCTGTTCGTCAGCCTGCGCGGCGTCAACGCCATAACGCGCAGAGACTCGAGCATCGCAGCCACTCCTACGAGATCGTCAGCTGCTCCTGGTGACGGGAGCGTGCTGTCCGTGTGAGCGTTGACGAGGACGGCGTTCGCCTTGGAGGATGGTGTTCCGTCGGAGAGGCGCACGATGACATTCGTGATGTTGTAGTACCTGCAAAAGAGGGATCAGGAGGAGCCTCGCTCTCGAGGACGCGTCGAGACGCACTTCTTCCAGACCTGGGGGGAGCCAGCGTCAGCTAGCACCTCTGGAGCATCCAACAAGCTTACCTTCTTGTCCATAAAGTCAAAGAGGTGCGTCCCAGATCCAACCTACGCGTCCAGCTCCCGTCAGCTCCAGCCCCCGTGCCCGAAACTCCGACGCACCTGGTGCCAAACCTCGACCTGATGCAGCCCTCCCATCTTGAGCGCAGTCTCCTCCTTGATCTTCTCAATCGCCGCCAGCAAGTACCTCTCCGTCTCGGCCATCTCCTCCGTTCCTACGATCCTGTACTTGGGCGTCCCATCTTCGTGCGTCGAGAGGTCGTAAATGTACCGCAGCGCCTGGTTCTCCGAGAAGACTGGGGTGATCCCGTCCGGAGCAAAGAGTTTTTGTTGAGGGGTCGGGAGGGAGTAGTGGAGAGAGGCGGAGAAGAGGATGAGGCCGAGGAGGAAGGGGAGGAGGACAGCGACCGAGGGGAGGAAGCTCCAACGCGTGCTGCGAGATGGAGCGGCTGCTGCTAGCCGCTCGATGGGAACGCTGATAGCTTTGGGCTCCTTGTCCATCCTTTCGCAGGTTGAGGGGAAGAAGATCAAGAGAGGAACTGGTCTTAATGCTGCCCCGGCGACGTCGTCCTTCCTCCTCCCTCGTCCTTCAAGATGCCCGCAAGTCTCCCAGCTCAGCGTACTCGATAGCTCAAGCTGACTGCAACCCTCCGACTGCCAGCCTTCCAACGACCCTCCTTGCCAGGTGCGCTGAGCTGCTCCCTCTTCCTCCTCTCGGTCTCATCCTCTCTCTCGACAGGCAGAAGCTTGCGCCATACAGTACAGCTCTCCAATGCTTCTCAAGACACCCTCTCTGATACTGGAGCCCGCAGGGACTGCTTGATGGCCAAGGGATACCAGGAAACGCGCTGCATGGACGTCATCGACGCTTTAAACAAGTGCTGCCATCGCATGCAGCTCGAGGGAGGGACGAGTACGGCTTGTCCGAAGCCCGAGGTGGTGGCGCGGAAGCTGCGGGAGATGGAGGAGCGGAAGGGTGGGAAGAAGAAGTGAGGGAGCTGGAGGTGAGTTGCGGCGAGGGAGGACGGCGGCGACGAACGAGCAGGAGGGAGCTGACCTCCTGAAGAGAGCAGAATGAAGCTCTTGTACAACTGTACCAGCAGCCATCTTCAATGCCAGCATCCATCAAGTTCCCCTGCGGCGCTGTCGCGTTCCCAACTTCTCCCATCGCACATGCTGCTTCCGTACCTCCTGCTCTTCCCTTCGCCACGAAAGAACGGATCATCTGGGACTTCAAGAGCTCCGGTTTTCGCTCTGCCATCTTCGCTTCGCCTGCTCCCGCTCCGCCCCCGCAGCGCCTTGCTTTGCAAAGTATCGCCTCCTTCGCAAGCCGAATCCTGTATCCAAATGTCTCGAGCAGAGCCTGGAGCTCGTCCGCGTCGCGCATTCGCATCATCGTTGCGAGCACATCTACAACTTGGGCTTCGCCTTTGCCTGCTCCTCCGATCTCCGCACCGACGCCATCTTGAGCAACGCGTACAAGCTCTGCAGCCTCGGCATCTCCAGCCCCTTCTTCCTCGCAATCCGTATCTGCACCCCAAACCCCCATCAGCTTGCGTCCTCCCCACGCCAGAAACAAACTCACTGGGTTCCCCAAGATGGCCTCGAGCTCCATCGGCCGCCCCGCTTCCCAATCCAGCAACATCGAGGGCTTGCCTCCCTTGTTCCGCTCGCTCGAAAGAAGGATCTTCTCCGCGTCGACGGCGGCGAGTTTCGGTGGCCAAGGACGTCCGAGAACGAGAGGAGCCGTTTCGAAGATCTCGCGCATGCAGCCTGCGAGGTGGAGGCGGAGCTCGGGGTCGAGAGACATGCGCGAGTTGCCTGTTCCACCTGAGAGGACGGAGGATGGGTTCATGCTGGCGTTAATCTGCGAGTGGGTTCAGCGAGGGAGGAAGGGGGAGAGAGGGAGAAAGGACGCACAGCGAGCTTGTGCCAACGAACGAGCTGCAACCCCTTCTCATCGTACTCCTCCGCATCCGCAATCCCTCCCTCCTTCAATAACCTAACGAACCGCTCATTCTCCCTCCCACTCCTCTCCTCCAACGCCTTCCCTCCCCCCTCACCAACGTACGGCCCCACCGAGATCCTCGTCCAGCGATTCTGCTTCACCGTCCCCGGACTCGTCTGCTCCGCCGAAACGACCGTAACAGCGCTCAAGATGGGCGTATCCGGGAACCGTTCCCTATGCGGCTCCTCGACGCCGACGCCATTCTGGATAAGGACGATCGACGCGCCGGGCTTGACGAGCGGAGCGATCATCGCTGCGTCGTCCGTCACGTCGGGGAGTGCTTTGGTGGTGACAACGATGTAGTCGAAAGCTGTTCGGCTGGTCGAGGCGGCGGAGATGGAGGGGTAGACGGCGTGGGGCTGGAAATGGTAGGAGCCGAACGAGTGCGTCTCGAGTTGGAGGCCCGAGGAGAGGACGGCGGAGTAGTTGGAGCGGCAGGTGACGGAGACGAGAGTGTGGGGAGGCTGGTGGAGGCGGGAACCGTAGAAGGCGCCGACGGCACCAGTTCCAACTGCGCGAGGACGAGAGCGTCAGCGTTGCGGGGGGAGAGAGCGCGCGTAAGACGCACCGATCAGGATGTGGACTGGAGGAGAGCTGGACGACATGGTTAGAGCACGTCTGGAGCTGGGAAGGAAGCGTGAAGCCAGCTTGGTTCAAAAGGTGCAGTCAGGAGGGAGAGAGGGGGCGTGGACTTCGCGCTGCTGTTGGCTGAGGAGGTCTCTCTTCTCCAAACGCGTTCTTCAGGAGCGCTTCCCTCTGACCATCTTTGAAAGGTCTCCAGCCAGCTGCTCAGTGGGGTCGACAGACGCGTCGTTCATGGAACGTCCAAGCCCAGAGACCCTCTGCGCAGCGACCGCTTCTAGTTCCTCTCGGACTCTGGTTCTTTCGTTCCTTCCACACTTGCTCGCACGATGGGCGAACAAAAAACTCCAGAAGCCATTGGGATCGCTGCCTCCGGCTACGCCCAGCAGAAGCGCCAGCTCGTCGGTCTGATCAACGAGATCCGCTCCTCAAGAGCTTCCCTCGTCGTGGACTTGCCTCGGATCGCAGTCATCGGTGAGTCCTTCAGGCCTGGAGGTGGAGCAGAAGCTAACGGTTCTTCGCTCCCAGGCAAGCAGAGCGCTGGCAAGTCGAGCCTGATTGGAGCGATCAGCGGCGTACGTCTCCCAGACGAGTCCGCTCCCCGAGCTAACCACGGACCTCCGACCGGATGAAGGTCCCGCGCGACTCGGGCACTTGCACCAAGTGCCCAATGGAGGTTCGAATCCAGAGCGCGGATGGCCCTTGGAGGTGCCAGATCCGCCTCCGCCGCGAGACGGACGAGCACGGCGTCCCCCTTCCCTCCGTCCGAGAGACGGCCTTTGGCAACCCCATCAGCGACTCGTACCTCATCGAAGCAATGCTCAAGCGCGCTCAACTCGCCATCCTCAACCCCTCGGTCGAGGACTCGACCAAGTTCGTCTCTCTCGACCTCGCGTCCGTCACCGAGCACTCCTCGCTCCTCGGCTCGACGAAGCAGCTCGACTTCTCGTCCAACGTGATCTGCGTCGACATCTCTGGGCCAGACGTGACGGACCTGGCGTTTGTCGACCTTCCTGTGTGTGTTTCTCGTCTCGGCGCCGAGGAGGCAGCAGGAACTGAGGCCTCCTCTCTCGCAGGGAATCGTTGCAAACGGCGAGCAGAAAACGATCGACCTCGTCAAGGACCTGGTGGCAAAGTACATCAAGGGGAACTGCTTGATCCTTGTTGCCCTCACGATCGGAGGTGAGCCTCGTCGAACGCGTCCGCTGCGACTGCGCTGACTCCTCCCCGGCTCAGACGACATCGAGAACCAGTCGGCCGCTCATCTCGCGAAGCAGGAAGACCCCAAGGGCGAACGAACGATCGGTGCGTTTCTTCCAGCTCTTCGTCGTCGAACGTCGCTGATTTTCTCGTGAGCAGGCGTACTCACCAAGCCTGACCTGCTTCCGCCAGGCGAGGAAACGATGTGGCTCGAGATCCTTCGCAACAAGCGTCATCCGCTTCTTCATGGGTCTGTCTCTTTACCAGCCTGCGGAGACTCGGAAGCTGACGCTCCTTTCCAGATACTTTGTCGCGAAGCAGCCCTCTCTCCAGGAGCTTCGCAAGAATCCCACCTTCAAGGAATCTCGCGCCGAGGAGGAAGAGTTCTTCCGTACGGGGATATGGTCGTCTCTCAACGCGGATCTCAAGGAACGCCTCGGAACGGCGAAGCTCACTGCCTTCCTGAGCGACCGACTCACACAGTTCATCCAGGACAAGTTCGTCCTCGCTCTCGGCTTCGAAATCGCCCTTTCTAACGCCATACTTCCTCGCAGGCTCCCCAGTCTCATCGGAGAGATCAACGAGTCGTACGCCGCCGTCGTCGAAGCCGAACGCGCCCTCCACGACAAGCCCTCCGACGATCCCGCCTTGAAGCTTCTCCAGCGCTGCACCAAGTTCGCCGCAGCAGTCGCCGGGTACTCGATCGGCACTGCCGACCACGAGAGTCTTGCGCAGGCGCAGAAGAAGGTCTTCAGCAAGTTTCGCTCCGACATTCTCGCGACGGTACCTCAGTTCGTCCCCTTTGAGAAGTCGTCGAACGACGTCGGGAAGAAGAACTACGAGGAGCCGACCCGGCTCACCGACGATATCGACCTCGTAGACGGAGACAATGGCGCTGCGAAGGTCGTTCGCCTCCGACTCGACTTGAACGATACTCGCGCCGAAATCGACAAGTACGTTTTCCCTCCCTTCCTCCCTCGCTCAGCGGACTCATTCTTTTTTCGCAGGGCCATCACTCGCGAGCTTCCTCACAGCGTTCCGTTCGGCGCCAAACGCAAGCTCATCCTCGCCTCGCTCACGAGGTGGCCTCAGCTCGCGGTCGACTGTCTCGAGGCTGTTCGTCCCCTCGTCAGGAACACCATCTCGAGTCTGATCGAGGAGCACTTTGGTCGATTCGAGCAAGGCCCTCTCCGAGGATTCGTCGCGTTCGTCCTCGTTCCTCCACCGCTCTTGCGACCGTGACTTGACGATTGTCGACAGCGCTGCGATTGCCGAGGAGATCGAATCGCTCTACGCCATCTCGCTTCGCAACCTCGAATGGCTCGCCAAGCTCGACGCCGTCCCCTTCACGCAGAACGATCACTACTTCTCCGCGACGAGGCAGAAGATCCTCTCGCACCACAAGGAGGTTCGCAAGTCGTTTGACGCCGACGAGCTCGACGAGGATGTCCTTGCCTCCTTGCTTTCGTCGCTTGCGGAGGCTGGTCTCCCGGCTGCGAAGGAAAACCTTGGAAGGCTCTTGGACGACGACGAGTTCCTCGAGGAGCTCGAAGTCGTGGCCGAGACGCGCGCCTACTTTCAGGTACGTCCCTTCGCTCCCTCGCTCCCTGCTCCCTCCTGACCGTTCCGTCCCCAGATCGCCTTCAAGGTCCGCCACTCCCCTCTCCATCTTTCCTCCCACTAACCCCTCCCAAAACAGCGCATCATCGACCTAGTCCACTCCGCAATTGACCACGACCTCATCCGTGCCCTCCCCGACCGAATCCTCGAACGCCTCGTTCGAGGCCTAGGGATCCAAGGCGAGCGAGGAGCCGAGAACGCCCGTGCTCTGTTGGCGGAGAGCGCGACGGTTGCGATGCAGCGGGAGGAGTTGGGGAGGAGGAGGACGAGGTTGGAGGGGCCTAGGAAGGCGTTGAGGTCGTTTGGAATCCCGGCGCCGTCGGGGTAGGGAGAGGAGGATGTGCTTGGGTTTCGCGTTTGAGTGTGGGGAGAATGGACAATGGACAATGTTGCGAGGTCGTCGGATGCGATTCGAGAGAGGCTGTGAGAGAGGAACGAGTCGTCGACCTGAAGCGAGCAGGGGGTTGACGTGCTCCTCTCGAGCTCCAAGCCCGGCGAACAAATTGAAAAAGAGCAAGTATTCCAACCGAACGCCGCATTAATCCAACAAATCCGCCAGCGCACGTCCAAGCCCATCCTACGGCGCCGCAAGAACCTGCACACCTCCCCATCAGCTCCCTGCTCCCTCCTCACTCCAAAGCCTGCTCACCATCTCCATAAACTGCTCGTAGCTCATCGTCACCCAGCCGTCCTGATCCGTGTCGGCTCGCTTGAAGCTTTCGCTGAGCTGTCGAACCGCGACGCAGCAGCGAACAAAGCGATCTGTCTCGCTCGTTAGCTCAATCTTCGCACTGCCGCAGGAGAGGACGCACCGAACGTAATTCCGCGAGGGCCTTGGTTGGACGAGAGCTGGCCTGGCTTGGTGACAGGTGGGGGATCTTGGAATGAGCGAGGGACTTCAGAACATGCACCGACGGCGGGTCGAGGAAGGGAAAGAAAACGAACCCGACGTACCGTACTTGCGCTGAAGAGTGTTGATGAGCTGAGGACTGAGGTTGAACCCGAACTGGGAGAGGGCGTTCGAGAGCTCGCGCGACTCGATCGTGCCTGACCTATCGGCGTCGAACGCGCGGAAGACGCCCTGCCATTCCTTGACGTACTGCCACAGGCCTGCGAACTCGGGGAAGCCAATCGTACCCGAGCGATCCGTGTCGAAGATGGACATGAGCATCTTAACTGCGAGAGACTTGAGAGTCAGCTGATGTGGGGAGGGAAGCAGAGGGAACGCGTACCAGTGTCGTCGGAAAAGGGAGTCCAGTCGCCGTTTACGAGCGCCTGCTTGAGCTCAAGCTGGGTGATGTAGCCACTCCTGTCGAGGTCGACCGAGTTGAACCTGCGTGCGTGCTGTCGTCAGCTCCTCCCACGAATGACCGGGTTTCCGACGCCGTCAACGCACCAGCTCCTGAGCTGAGGATCTCCCCCTTGGCCTCCAGGCGGTACAGAAGGCGGGTAGCCACCCGCTGCTTGTCCCTGAGGCGGGTAACCTCCACCACCGTACTGCTGCTGGGGAGGGGGCTGGCCGTAGCCTCCTCCAGGAGCGCCGCCGTACTGTTGAGGTGGGGGTGCACCGTACTGTTGCGGAGGAGCACCGTAGGCGGGCTGCTGACCGTACTGCTGAGGAGGAGGAGCGCCGTAGCCTGGGTTCGCCGGAGGATAAGGGGACGTGGGAGGACGACCGTAGCTCACTTGGAGGCACTTGGATTAGCGGGGCGACTCGCACGAGGGAAAGAGCAGGTCGGACTTACTTGTTTCGAGAGTTTGAGTGCGATTCAAAAGGGAAAGAGGCGAAGAACAAGGACAACGCGAGGGCACTGCCTCAGGCCTCAGCGAGGACTTCCGCCGCCTCGACCGCCCCCTCACTCCTTGTGCTCCTCCCTCAAGGCCTCAAGATGGTCTCGCAAAAGGAGCGGGACTTGCTCGCTAATCCTTCCCTCGAAACCTTCCCGGACGCCCTCGCTGTCCTCCACCGCGCCGACCTCCACCGCCGTCGCGTCGCCGAGGAAGGACAAGCTGTTTTGGACGACCCTCGTAGCGACCTCGACCAGGGAGAACGCGAGGAGCTTTCTAAGCTCGTTCAGAGTGCTGCGAGTCTGCGGGGGAGGAGGACGTTCTTCGCGCTGTCACTCGGATGGCGACGAGCTGTGAGTCGTTAGTTTGCGTTGTTTGCTGGCGGTCCTGGGCGGTTTACGGGCAACACGAAAGCGCGGTGGAGCCCAGCGGTAGTTGCTGGAGGTGCTGCAAGTGGTTCCAGGCGCAGGGAACGCGTGCGAGCAGCCTCACCCCCCCCCCCCTCCCAAGCCCTCTCTGACCCCTCCATATTGCTGCTGCAGATCATCGACCTTCACATCCCCTTGCACGACACTCAAGGCGCTAACCATGCTCTCGGAGAGTTCTTCCGCATGCCTCCCTCGGGATCCGATATGATCGTCTGGCACAACGGTTTCGACGACCAAGAGCGGGCCTGCCTGGAGCAGCTGGAGCGAGGGTACAGCAGGATGCTCGAGAACACGAAGCGCCGACGCGAGTCGGGCAAGATCAAGAAGATGCACGAGAGGTCGAACGTGGATCCTGCTCTGTTGGGCAAGATGACGGGGGACTACGCCGACACTGTGCTGGGGTTCGCGCGCGCGTTCGACGCGTTCGTCGAGCGGGTGCGTCCCTCTCTACTTTCTTGCAAGCAACGGCTGACTCTCCTACCACGCAGATAAATCGCACTCCATCTCCGGCCCCAGCTCCGTCTCCCCCGCCTCCCGCTCCGCCCAAACCCCCCCCACGCCAACGCTCATCCTCGCCCACCGCAGGTCGCTCCTCCCAGAACCCTCGACCCTCCCCCGCCCCACGTCCCGCTTCCCAACCTCTAGCACCCGCCCAGCAACAGCCTCTCTCCCTCCCCTCCCCCACCCCCGCTCCTCCCGCGCACCCCCCCCCC
>JANGFH010000210.1:0-45133 GCA_025758715.1 Glaciozyma martinii | reverse complement strand
ACCCCTCCTCCCTCTCTCCTCCGACCTCCCTCCACGCCAACAAACAACAGAGCGCTCAGACCCTCCCCTCCTCCTTTCGGACGCCTCCTCCTCCTCCTTTGCCGCGCCCCAGGTCACGGAGATTGAGGCGCGCTCCGCGTCTCCCGCTCAGTCGTTCAAGGAGTCCCTGCTCGGCACGCCCAATTCAGCAAAGGATTCGGGATACGCAAGGAGTGCTGGGAGCGAGAGCGAGGTGGAGCGGGAGAGCGCCGACGAGGGAGAGGACAAGACGATCAAGCTTCCCTGCTTGCTGCTTTCGGAGGCGGATCGGCGCGCAAGAGCACTCACCGAATCGCCTTTGGCCGAGGTGCGTCTTTCGTTCCTCACGTGCTTTCGCGGCAAAGCTGATGCTGTTTTCTTTCGCGCGCGCAGGTTACGCAAGCCTACACTGGCTACGGCTCCTTCAACTTCCCTCCCTCCCCCACTCTCCACACCTCTCCCACTCGCATTCGCACCTCCCCCTCCCACTCCCCCTCGAAAGCCGACAAGCGCGAACGCATCAAGCCCTACGAGTACTCGACGACGGCCACGACGCGCAAAGTCAAGCTTGCTCCCACCTCAACTCAGCCGGCGCCCGCGGGGAAGGTCGACGGACTGAGCAAGGCGGTTCGGTCGATGAGGGTCTGAGGATCCGCGTTCTTTCTCTCCTTTTGCATACTTCCCCCCTTCGATTTTCGATTCCCCCTCTTGTATCATCACATACGTCTCTTACTCCTCATCGTTTCTTACTCCCCATTCTGGCATCGTGGATAGTCGATTGCTCCCCCCCCCCCCTTCGCACTTCGTTGTACCCTCCCCAGCGGACACTTGGTCTTGCCAACTCAGCATTTACGCGCTCCGGCGCTCAAAACCATCTTGTGGGCATCGATCTTGTGCTTCCTGCTGCTAGTGGGTGAGAGACAATGCGCGTCGTTCGCAAAGCGAGCTTGTTGCGAAGTGGAGGGGGTGTTCGGTCAGTTTAAAGGAGGAACGCGTGGGGATTCGCGTACGGCGTTCTTTGAGATCAGTGTGTGCGCTTTAGGGTAGGCAGACCTGGGGCTGGAAAGGTAGGAGAACAGCCAGCGACGACACGAGCGCGACTTGGGGAGCTGGCGAAGGGCCGTCTGGGGAAGGCGGCTGCTCTCCCTCCGCCACAACCCCCTCCTTAACTCGCTCATGTCGTACATCACCCTCTGGGTCTCCTCGCCCGACACCTACAGCGAGCGACGCCTAGGCACCGACCTCACCATCTCCCAGCTCAAAGTGCGTCCCCCCCTCCTCCTCCCTCGAGCTCTCACTAACCCTCTGCCCTCCAGCTCAAGCTCGAGCCCGTCACCGGTATCTCTTACCACAACCAACTGGTCCGACTACAGCGAACGACGGTCGCGGCGGGGCATGGAGGGGTGGGAGAAGGGCCGGGGGAGAAGGAGGTGCTGGCGGTTTTGGACGACGAGGAGCGGACGCTGGAGAGCTATGGTGTGCGCGAGTGGATGACGCTTAGGGTGAGTTCTGTCGGGGTGCGCGCGCTGGCTGGGGAGCTGGGAGCGCGGAAGGGTGGAGCTGATGCGCCTTCTCCTCTCCTCTGCTGCAGGTCGATAATACGGATCCGAACGCTAGGTCTACGGCGGGACAGTTTACTGATATCTCCAAGGTGGACAAGTTTGAGCTCACGCCAGAAGAGTACGAAGCGCGACCAGGTGCGTCCCCCCCCCCCCCTCTCCCTCTCCCTCCTCGCTGCTCATCCGACCAACAGACACCGTCCGAGCCTACAAGCTCCGCCACCAACTAGGTCGCTTTGCCCCCTCCCCCTCCGTCTCCTCCAAATCTTCCGAACCCGCCATCTCCGTCCCAGAGACCTTCATCCCCGGCGCGCGCTGCCAAGTCGCCCTCTCCGACATCCTCTCCCGTCGAGGAACGATCCGCTACGTCGGCACGACCGAGTTTGGGGCAAAGGACGACAGTGTGTGGGTGGGAGTCGAGTGGGACGAACCGGTTGGGAAGGGGAATGGATCGTGCGTGGTTCGCTCTGCGAGGGACGAGGAGCTGACGCAGGTTGCGCAGGGTCGAGGGGAAGCGGTATTTCCAGACGCCGCCGCTGAGAGCGAGTTTCGTACGACCGGACAAGGTACAAGTGGGCGACTTTCCCGAGATCGACCCCTTCGCATCGGACGACGAAATGGAGATGTGATTCAATCGCTTCAAGCTACGCACTTCCTCCCCTGCTCCTGCTCAGCTCTCCTTCTGCTCCTCCACCGAACTCCAGAACTCGTCCCGCTCCCCACCCTGCGACACCTTCACCATCTCCCTCAGCCTCTTGAGCTCTCCTTCCTCGACCAGCTTCGCAACGACCTTCTGCGCATTGCTGAGTGCCGCACGCTTCTGTTCCTGCGGGATCTCGCTGCCGACCCAGACGTAGAGCGTCGGCTGGGTGATGATGAGGAGGAGAGCCGAGGAGTGGAGCGAGGTGCGGGAGAAGGGCTGCGCGGGGAGATGAGGGGCGAGGAGGTTGTGCGATTTGGGAGAGGCCTTGGGCTCCGAGGAAGGAGGGGAGACGGCTTGGGGAGGGAATCTGCGAGGAGCGAGTTTAGCTGATTTTGCGCGCGGAGGAGCAGAAACAAGACCGACTCACTCGATTGGAAGCTCCGAAGCGTCCACTCCAAGGTCGAGGAAGAAGGACGTATCGCTGCTTCCGTCGTCAAAGACCTTGAGGGAGGCTTTGCCACCTGGCGAAGCTGAATCGTCAGTCCCGTTCAAGGAACGCAAGAACGAGCGCACCTCTCCCATCGACCCAGCTCCTCGCTACCTCCGCAGCTTTCGCCTTCTCGAGCGGATGTGCCTCCTTCCCGTTCCACTGCTCGAGGACGTCCCCGCGATCGAGGATGTAGACGTTCCCGCGCTGAACGCTCTCCTTCTTCGCCAGCACCTCCTGGACCTTGACCACTTTCTTTTGCCCCAGTCGCAAGGCAGGAAGAGTGATCTCCCAGAGACGTGGAGCAGCCAGATGGAGCGATTTGGAGGTCGTGAGAGAGACATGGTGGAATCCCGAGGCATGTCCACCGAGAGCGACGAGGAAGTGGGGGTGGAAGAGGGCGAGGAAGGCGGGGGACTCGCTGCCTTGGGTCTGGCGGTGTTGAGTTGGATACCCTCCGAGAACTGGGTACAGCGTTAGCTGGGCACTTTGAGCTGGCGAGGGACAGACGCACGTTCATCCAGCTCGACTGATTTGTACGCCGCAACTCCTGCCTCGTCTTGCGAGGTTTGACTTCCCAGCCAAAAGTGAATGTCGTGGATGAGAACCTCTGGCTTGGAAGCTACTGGAGCTACAGACTGCCCTCTCCACCGTCAGCTCCCCTCGCGCACGACCCCTCTCTTTCCCCTCACCTTGAGCACGACGTAGGAATCCCCCTCCTGGAAGTCCCCGGCTCCCAAATCCCCCGTACGCCACTCCACGAGCTTGAAATCCTCCACACGCCAGCTCCACACCCTCGCCTGTGTTCCCACCCCAGGAGCGGACCAGGCGGGCTCGGCGTGCGCGGAGAGGAGGCGAAGGTCGTGGTCGAGCTTGGTGCCCAGGAGAGCGACGTTGGACTGAGCCAGCGGCGTCGAAGAGAGGTGGGTGAGTCCTTCGTAAGGTGCCATGTCGCAGACGAGATACGAAAGGAAGGGAGCGCACGCGTTCTCACCCCTTTCTCAGCGGCTACCGCTGCCCTTTTTCTGCGGGGGACTTTCAGGCAAGAGCTTACAGCTCTCCATATCGCTCCTGGGTCCAGCAAAGGAGAGAAGCTGTGGAGCATTTCGGCGCACAACCCTTTTCAGGACCTCGGCGTCGCACAGGGTGATTCCAGCCCGTCCGCTCGCGAATGGACGCTGCTCCGTCAATACGGCGTCAAATCGAGCGATCTGTGGCTCGAATTTCTTCATGGCTACGCACCTGTCGAATATGTAATCTGCTGAGACGGGTAGTGATCCATGGAGCTGGCGAGCGAGGTCAAAATGTTGCCCGGATCAGCTTCCTTCGCCCACCAGAGCGCCGTACTGCGCGGGGCCTCGTGGAGTGTGTAGGACGAGCAGCAGGAGCAGACTGAACGTGCTGAGAAGAAGGCTCTTTGTGAAAAAGTGCGCAAAGAAGTGTTTCCAGCGCCCTTCAGGGTTAGGGTTGGGCTGGAGGCGGAGTTGCGCAGGAGGGAGGGAGGAACGCACAGCAGAGACAGAAGAAGAGGATCTTCCGGGGGCTGTTGACGAGCATTTGTTTGCTGTTCTACCTCAGTGAGGAGATCCCTGCAGAGGCTGCTGAATGACAGCGGAAACAATGAAGCACAGAGCGAAGGGTGGGTGGCGCGAGGGGCCGACTTGCGGCTGGGGGTGGGTCCGGACCCAAACCCGGACCTGGAGTCAATCCAGCAACGCTGCAGAGCAGTCGAAAGATCACGCAGGTGAAGCTGAAAGAGACCAGCTCCGAAAGCAGGAGGATTACCAGCATCCAAAGCGACCGGATACAGGCTCGAAGGGTCTTGCTGTTCCTTCTTCGCGCAGGGAGAGTCTGCGAGCGTCCTTTTGTCGTCCCTCCGTCACAGGAGAGCACAAACGAACGACTGCTCCTTGGGCGAATGAAGTGAAGCCCTGGGACCGGCCAGTGCGATCGTCTCCTCCTAGCCACGCCTCGCCCCTTCCGAAGAGAAGCAGAAGCCGGCAAACGCGGGGTAAGTAGCTGGGAAAGTTTCCAGCACCTCGGCGGAGGAGGGAGGAGCCGTTCGTCGGGAGAGACGAGGGGGTCGGGGAGAAGGCAGGAAGTTGGGTGCGTTTGCCTTGGAAGTGAGCAGGGTGCGTTGGGTGGGTCAAGCAGTGAGCAGTGTCGTCCGGGTATGCTGTGAGAGCTGCTGCAGGTGAAGTAGTTAGACACCAGGGTTGAACGTTGAACAGCGGCTCGTTCGAGGAGAGTGAAGCTCCCGCCCACCTGGCTGGACAGTCAGTCTCAGGCGGGCGTACACGCAGCGCGAATCCCTATTATCGCTTTGAAGCTCCTAGGTGAACTCAAAGCAGGAGTGGAACTGAGCAGAGGGGTGTGGGCGTGAGGGTCGAAGGACAAGAGGCATCGAGCTCCTTCCGCTCTTGCCTTCTCCCCGTCCGCCCTCCAACTCCACCTTCTCGTTCCGCCTTGCCGCTCCTCTAGCCCAGCGAGAGCTTCTTCCCACGATCGACCCCGCTCAACCACGATCTCACCCACCTCTTCTCCTCCTTTGGTCTCCTCCTCCCGCGCGTCCGGATGGCGTCCTACAACGTCACGCGGTTCACTCGCCAGGTCCTCAAGCGCCACCGAAAGGAGCCGCCTTCGCTCGTACTTCACCTCTACCCCACTCACTTCCGGTTCGAGCAGCAGGTGAGGAAGCTGCGTGCCAGGAGGCGGACAAGGAGTTGACCTCTCGCACAGCATGGCAACTTCAACTACGACAGCCCGATGAAGTGCTTCCTGGAGGCGATCCGCGAGCAAAAGCTGCCTACGGACTTGCTCGACGTACTGGACGAGGCGGGAGTGCGGTATTACGAAGGTGCGCTCACCTCCTCTGGATGCGGCTGGACTGGGCTCACTCTCCTCGCAGGATGCCTAATCGTCGAAGTACACGACCACCGCTCAGCTCCCCAACCACCCGCTCTCACTCGACCCGGCCTCTCCCTCTCCTTCCAACTCAACCACCCTCGCGACGCGCCACCAGCTTCCAAGGCTGAAGTCTATCGGATCGTGCTGTGCCCGAACCCAGCAACGCTGTGGACGGAGATCGGGCTCATGGATAGGAAATGGCAGGGGGAGAAGGAGGAGGAGGATGCAGTGGGATTGACGGAGGAGGAGGCCGTCGAGATTGAGGCGATGATTCTGGTGCGTTCAGCTGCAGGAGTTGCTTGGGTACGGGAGCTAACGTGCGGCTTGCCCAGGCTCGAACTGCGCCACCACTTTGTCTCTCGCCTTCGCTTCAGACTACCCGACTCGCCAACACGATGCTGCGAGCTACGACTCTGCGTCCACCCAAGCGCAAGAGGTCGTCCAACTTCGCCGAAGGAGACGAGGACGAGGAGGGAGAGGAAGCTAATCGTCGGGAGCGAGAGGAGCACGAGCGGTTGATGAAGATTGGCGATGAAGGTGTCGGTCGAGGACGAGGGCATGCGTACGCTCTCTTCCTTCCCTCCAACCTCCCCAGAGCTGATCTCGCGACGAACGCAGTTTCGCTCGACTGGCCTTCATCCAAGCCTACCGCGAGCGTCAATCCAACCCCAATCCCCTCCCTATCCCCGTGGCTCCTGCCTCCACTCCCTCCGGCATCATCTCCCTCCGTCTCGGCGGACCCTCTCTCCAATCCGGCGGCTCGACGCCAGGAGGCAACGCCGGCTCTCCTCCCCGCGCCAACTCCGTCTCGTCGCAGCAGGCCCGACCGAAGAAGAAGATCTCGATGGGCGGGGCGACCGAGTCGGACGGAACGCCAGGGCCGTCAGGGACGAAGAAGCTCTCGAAGAAGGCGCAGGCCGCTGCGCAGGCTGCTGCTCTTGCGAACGGGTCGCAGTCGCTCGACCCACTCGATCCCTCGCTCCCCGACGATCCGGTGGAGAAGGAGAGGGTCCTCGCGGAGCGGAAGCGGTTGATTGGGATCAAGAAGCGGGCGGAGGCGAAGCAGAAGCAGAAGGACAAGAAGAAGCAGATCGAGGCGATGCAGCTCACGCATGGGATGACGCCGTTCCCTGGGGACTTG
Source organism: Glaciozyma martinii (assembly GCA_025758715.1). Lineage (NCBI taxonomy): Eukaryota > Fungi > Basidiomycota > Microbotryomycetes > Kriegeriales > Camptobasidiaceae > Glaciozyma > Glaciozyma martinii. The sequence continues at coordinate 38,378 of JANGFH010000210.1, read as the reverse complement.
CAAGTCGGGGGGATGGGCGGTCTGGGGAACGGGCAGGCGCGACCTGGGCTTCCTGGGCCTGGCGGACCGCCTATGGCCAAGTTCGCGTGGGCAGCTGGGGGGCAGTGAGGAGGGATCGTGCAATGTTGTTTGTTGGTACCGTTCGGCTCTGCTCCACCAACTGCTCCTGACTCCGCTCCTTCAACTGCTCCTTAACTGCTCCTCCGCTCCAAGGCTTCTTCTTCCTTCTGCTCTCCCTTCCTGCTGGGCTTTCGTCTGCAAATGCGAATACGTGTTTCAAACAAAGAGTTCGCCACGCCTACTTCTCCACCGAGCCCAAAGCCTCCGCTCCCGCTCCTGCCTCCGAAATCATCGCACTGGAGCCCGTCGCGGATCTCGAATGCCCCGTACGAGAACCACGGCCGAGAATCGGCGCGCTCAAGAGCTTGTCGAACTGCTTGTCGAGCTTGCCCAGGAGCTCCTTGCCCTTCTTCGCCGGCTCGCGAACGATCTCCTCCAGATCATCGTCGGACCCGTCCGTGTCGGTTCCAGAGTCGTCCATCTGGAAGTCGAGCTGGTCCTGTTGGGACGGAGCGAGGGGGTCAGCATTCCGGCCTGCGTGGCGAAGGAGTGAAACGTACCTCGTCGACTGTGTCGATCCTGAGACCACCTTCGACGATGATGGCGTCGGTAGCTTCCTCGTTGATGGGACTGGCATCGTTGACCTTGCCCTTGAAGACCCTGCGCGATCCAGGTTAGCGATCTCGCTGCCGAGGTGGTGAAGGAAGCGATTTGCAGAGGCAGAAAGTGAGCGATGGCGGCGTCGACCATGGGCGTGTACAGCTCCTCGTGCAGAGCTGAAGTTTGGCCGCATTAGTCGGGATCGCGAGGTGAGGAGGTTGAGGACGTACCTGGGTGCTCGAATCGCTTCTGCAGGCGCGCCTTCCGAGAATCGGCCTTGTGCGTGTGGATCGCTGCTCGCTCTTTATCGTCGTCGGGGAGGTAGTAGTGGAACTTGAGCTCTAACGAAGTGCAAAGTGCGTCAGCGTAGGTTGCGCAAAGAGGAGAACTGGACCGACCGAAGCGCCGGGTGCAGTAAATCTTGAATGCGATGATCGCGATCGTGGGAGGGAGGAACGAAAGGAAGTAAAGCCACTCTCGAGCGAGAGATACAGCTGCGAAAAGATGGGATCAGCACGGTATGCTCGAGGATGCGAGGAGACGTACTGAGAGAAAGAAGGAGATTACTGAACGCGACGCAGACGAGCAATCGGTCAACGAGAATGGGCCAAAGCCTTCCTCCGCTCTCGACCTCAGTGCTGTAGACAAACATGATTGAAAGTTGCATCAGTCAGAGCCTCTCAGAGAAGAGAAGGGGACAAACGCTGGTACTTGTAGATCTGCGTTCGAGCGAGGTCAGCAAGCAGCCGAGAGCAAGAACAAGCGACGCACGTAGAACCACAGCCAAAGGATGGCGGCGCACACCCCAGCGACGATGGGAGCGAGGCATTGATACGCCATGCCGACGGCCGCCATGAAAAGCAAGTTTGCTGCATAGGTCTGCGCGCACATTTCAGCTTTGGCTTCGCACGCAACAGAGGAAATCGTACGTCGTATTTGAACGACTTTGGCTTGGTCCATTCTCGCACTTCGCGAGGAGTGCGACGACGACCAGCGAAAAGGTTCTTGACGTAAACGAGGACCAAGTTGATGAGTTGAGCGAGATCGAACACCGCCGAAAAGCCTCGACTGGGAAGCCAGGTGATCCAGTCGGAGCTGGTGATGAGATATGTCGATGTGGCGGAGCTGGGAAGGTCTGCGAAAGCGGTAAAGTGTCAGTTGGACGACGAGCGAGGTTGCGAGACGAGAACGCACTGTCAAAGTTGTGGAAGATGGTCGTGAGGCTCTTTCCCTGGCCAAGAGCGACGATAACTCCAACGCAAAGGTCTGTAAGGCCGCTCGTCAGCACATCGACAGGGAGCGAAGGAGGGAGCGAACGCACTGAAGAGAACGGATATCAATGTGAAGACGATGAGCTGCGAGACAAGCAAGAAATCAAAATAGCGGCCGCAGACGATGCGCTGAAGCTGCGTCTTGGTTGACTGAGAGAGCGAGGAGGCATCAGATGCGAAATCAGAGGAACCAGGCAGCTCACCTCCAGGTCCCTTGGAGCTTGGTGATCCCTCGTACGAGAATGGGAAGCACAAACGCAAACACCCCCGCGACCAGGGGAGGGAGAATACCGCTAAAGTCGCTGTCAGCTTCGTCAAAAGAAGGCGGTGCGGAAACTCACGAAATGGCGCTGAAAGTCCCGACAGAGCTGCGTTGCCAGGCCTGGAGGAAGGGGACGAAGGCAGTGATGTTGGCCAGGTTCGCGAGGAACGAGCTGTGTGATTCGGAAAGTAAGTTGAGCAGCTCATGCAGTTGTAGCGAGAGACGCACATGACAAGGACAGGCAACGTCCACCACAAGAACACGACAAAGAGCAGCAGTCCTCCAACGACGGACTTGGAGTCCTGCACGTTCTCAGGCAGCCCCAGATTCTCCCAGATCTGTGCAAGAAAGCTCGCTCATCAGCCTCGATCAACCGAACTGGAGAGGAGCAACCCACGATGTCCTTGGGATCCGGCGCGCTGGCAAACTTGGAACCCTTGAGGATCGGCTCCAGCTTGCTTCGCTGCGATCGAATCGCCTGCATGTTGCTGTGCGCACACGGTACCGAAGCCATCGAGACGAAACCTGCGCCGAAGCCCAATCAGCCTCCACTCTCAGAAAAAGCGAGCTTCGCAACGCACCATAGTTCGTCGGCGCCCCCTTGTCGAGATTCGCTCTCCGGTCCTTGATCCCCACCGCAGCCTTCTCAATCTCGCCCGTCAACCACTCGATCGCATCCACCTTCCTGCCCCCAATCGGCAAGCCTATCCGCCCCTCAAGCCTCGTCATCGGCCTCTTCGCTCCCAGCTCCCCCCCACCAGCGAGGTACCGCGCCAGGATCTTCTCAAGGGCTTCGACGTGCTCGTTGTGCGCTGCGATGAGGTCTGGAAGATCTCCGGGATCGTGGCCTACGTTGATCGAAGTCGCGGGGAAGGGGAGAGCGAGGGCGGTGAACATTTCTGCGAGGTGAGGGTCGGAACGAGCGGATTCGGGGAGACGGATGACCTGCGAGAGGGTTAGCGGGGGTCGGGAGAGGAGGAAGGGACGTACGCTGAGAGTGCGAGAGAAGATGTGAGCTTGATAGGCGGGAGAACGAAAGAACTTCCATCGGAGACGAATCATCTCCTGGTAGTTTATCCAGACTGTGGCGAGGAATTCAGCGAGGCTTCGCAAGGTCGATCCTTGAGAGAGCGCACTGAGATAAATTGTCAAAGCATCTGCAAGGACTCGTCAGTCACTGATGGATTCCTGAAGGCTGGAGGAGCACTCACTGATCAAGTAGCTGATCGCAAGGTGGACGAAGAGGAGGTTGCCCTTGACGTCGGCGATGGTCAACGTCGAAAGTGCGTTGCGCTTGTCCGCCGGAACGTTTCCGTAGTTGTACGAGACGTTCTGCGCTCCCGAGATCAGCTCCATTCCGCTGCCAACCCCCGTCCACTCACCACCGGAATGAGAATCGACAAAGTCAGGATCGCAATCGCACTGAAGAGGTGGCAAAGCATCTTCATGAACCGCAGGAAGCAGACGACATCCAGTCCCAGCTCCCGAAACAGCTCAGGCTCCTTCGTGTCGAGCAACGGCCGCATCCAGGCGAAACGCTCCTTCCGCTTGTCCTCGAGCTCCGGATCCCACTTGGCCCCCTTCTCCTTCTCCTTCTCCGAGACAGAGTATCGGAGTCGAGTAGCGTAGACGTTCTTGTTTGAGGGACGAAGGATATTGAACGCTAGGACGGTGACGAGCTGCAGGGAGGGAGAGAAGGTTCAGCGGGAGAACGGAAGTCAGGGAGGAGGCGACGTACAGAGGCTCCCAGCATCGTTCCTACACTGATAATGACCGCACGTACTCCCACAACAGTCAGCTTGGCCTGGTAGGCGGCGACTGCAGCTTCGATGCTTGCTTGAGTAGCCATGCTGTGGAAGGAGGGGTGTGAGCTCAACGCCTGGGCACGGGAGAAAGGGAAGGAGCAACGTACCTGGAGCCTTAAGGCTGAGAAGAGGGTAAAGAAGGTTGTAGGGAGAGTGGGAGGAGGGAGGGAAAGGTGTAGCCCTCGTCGGCAGGAAGGAGGAGCACGAAGAGGAGGAGCTGTCCTCGACGGCAGTTCTGACGGGAGAAGGCTCGAGCGAGACCTCCCTCGCTCAAAAGTGAACGTCTGGAATGAGCAGCGTGTGTCGCGATATACTGCAGCTCAAGCTGAAGCGCTCAGCGCCAGAGTTGACGCGAAAGAGAGAGAAGACGCAAAATCGAGGAAGACGCGTTTCTCGATTGAGTCTTCCTTCCTTACGCGCGACTCTCCCTTCTCCTCCTCTCCCCTTCGTGCCCTCTGAAAGCCTAATCCCACACACGATCCTTGCAACAACAACGCAGAGCAACGAAGAAATAACCACCCTCCTAGCTAGCCCCTCCCCTCACCTCCCAACCAACTCTCCATTCCCTCCTTCCTGTGGCCCTTCCTCCCTCGCAGGCTGCATCCTCGCCAGCTCCCTCTCCTCGGCCGCATCGACCTCCCTCGCAGCAGCAGCCCAGCCTTCTCCCAGTCCACGAGGTTCGGAGCGCGCGGGAGGAGGAGCGAGGATGGGCGGGATGTTCCAGCGCCTGATAGTCGGGGCAGAGGTGGAGGAAGGAGTAGGCGAAGGGGAGAGTCGGCGCGGCGGGGGAGGAGAGATGGGGAGGGAGAGGGTGCGCGGCTGGAAGACGGCTGATGAGGGAGTGACGGGTTCAGAGGGAGGGGACGGCGCGCGACGGTCGTCCTCGGATCCCTCGCTGTTCCACCGCTCTGCTTGTCCTAGAGCCTCCCCACGAGCGGCGAGGCTCTCGCTGCTGTCGACCCATTCGACCTCGACGCTCACCGTCGTTGATCGCGCCACCTCCTCCGCATACCGGTCCTCCTCGTACCCCTCTCCAAGCCGCGTGTGGCACACTCCAATCATGTCTGCCCTCCGAAAGATCCTGATCGAGAGGATCCCGTTCGTGATTGACTCCTCGAACTTGGTCGCACGGTGGAGGACCGGGGATGGGAGCTGGAGTACGTAGGCTTGGGCGAGTGGGGACAGGGAGGCGACGAGACTACGAAGGATCATCGCGTGGCCCTCGCTGGAGGTCGAGTCGAGGAATAGTTCGAGGACGGGGGAGGAGGGGGAAGGGGGAGTTGGCTGCGGGCAAGCGAGGGTCAGCGGAGGCACACGGGCGTGGTGCGCTGCAGAGACAGGAGAGGACTTCGAGCGGGTGTCTGCTAAGAACTCACTGGTGGAGTGGAGTGGCTGGACTCGAGCGTACGCTTGCTCGCCGTCGTCCAGGACAGATCCTTCGCCGCCTCATCGAGTTCCTTTTGCAGCCTGGAGGCCTCGAGTTGATGGTATAGTGGAGTAAAGATTGGCCGGCCCATTCGATTCAGGCGGTTGGTGTCAAAGGGGCGAAGAGAGGACAAGACGCTTCTCTTCCTCCTCCCGCTCGAGCCTTGATGGGACCCCAGCAACCCCAGCGACAAGTCCCCCAGCCGTACCTCCCAACGCCATTCTCCCTCTACCGCCCCTCGATCCCCTTCCTCGAACAGCATCTCGAATCCCCGGCAGCCATCTGGACCCTCCGCATCTTTAGGCTGTTCTGGCTGTTCGCTCTGCTGCCTCTGCACCTCAGCGCGATTGCAGCCTCCCTTTTCACCTCTCTCCCGATCCCCCTCGCCCTCGACGCCAGTCCCAAGTACCCTCACTGGTCCCTAGCCCAACGCGTCGTGTACCCTCTCATCTCCCGCCTCGTCTGGGCTGTCGCCGGTGCCGGAGGTCTCCCGCCTGAGGAGACAGCGCTTACCGTAAGTTTGCCTCTTTCGTGATCTTACCAAGTGCTCGCTGATTCCCTCCCCCCCGCAGGAGCGCAGGGTCCCTGTGAGCTCGCGCTGGCTACAGTGGCTTGCGGGAGGTGTGAGGGTCGCAGTGCGGCAGGATGACGTGCGGCTTTCGAAGGCTGCCCAGGAGTGGGTGAGGGGGGAGGCGGTGGATCCGCGAGAGGAGGTGGTCTGCGGCGACGTGCCTTGTTTTTGGCTGGAGGCGGTCAAGGAGGGGGAGGTTCATTCGGTGAGGGAGGATATGGAGGTCAAGAAGGGGGGAGTGCGTGCGAGGGATGGGGAGAAGGTTATCCTCTACTTTGTGGGAGGAGGATACATCCGAGGGAACCCTGTGGAGGGCAACATCACCTACGATCTCGCTCGCGAGACGGGGCTCAAAGTGATGGGGTGAGTATCTCGCTCCTCCCTTCGTCGCGAGCTCGACTGACGATTTCCTTACAGAGCCAACTACCGCAAAGCAACTCGACCGAGCCGCGCCTTCCCAGCCTCTCTCCAGGACGCCATCACCGCCTACACACACCTCGTCCTCGACCTCGGCTACAAGGAGATCTACCTCGCAGGAGATAGTGCCGGAGCTGGTGCGTTCCATCCTGCTTCTCTCCTCCCTTCGCTGACTCCCGTGCCTAGGCCTCTGCACCACACTCCTCCTCTACCTCTCGACGACCCTCGCCCTCTCTTCCACACCTCCCTCTCACCTCATCCTCCCCAAAGGGCTCATCCTCATCTCCCCCTGGGTCGACCTCTCTCTCTCCACCTACCTCCCACACGCCGACGACCTCCTCAACCCCACCATGCTCGCAAACGCTTCCAACTCGTACCTCGGCAACCTCTTCGCGCCTCTCCACCCCCCAGCAGCACCAGGAACTCCCCACGCCCTCGGCTCTCGACACCCCTTCTTCTCTCCCGCTCTCCCCTCGTCCCTCCCTACTCTCCAACTCCTCGAAACAGCATACGCGGATCTGGACCCTCTGAGGATCCTCGTCTTCTCGGGGACCGCAGAACTCCTCGCACCCGAGATCGCTGGGTTCGTCAAGAACCTTCGGAAGGTGGGGAGGGTTGAGACGGAGTGGGTGGTGGAGAAGGACGAGGTTCATGTTTTTATGATTATGCCTCGGAAAATCAGCGAGGCGAGGGGGAGGGCGATAGAGAGGATTGGGAAGTTCATGAAGGCGTAGAAAGACTGTGTTGGAATGGATACTGGACATTGCTGCTTTTCTCGCCGATACACGCTACGCAGGAACAGTCCCCGAGCCTGCTAGACTCGACGAGATCAGCGCTCCCTCGACGTCTCGGCAGCGAGGAATGCTCACGACCCATCAACGACCCATCCACCCTCCATCGACGGTGACGCACTCTCCACACATATAGTCGCTTGCGCCCGATGCGAGGAAGACGACGACTCCCTCAAAGTCCTTGGGTGAGCCCCAACGACCAGCTGGGATCCGTTCGAGGATTTGTCGCGCACGGACGGGGTTCGAGATGAGGGCTTCGTTCATCTGCGATAGGGTTAGTAGTTATGGCAAAGGAGAAGGAAACAGCGCACGTCGGTGGAGATGTAGCCTGGTGCGATCGAGTTGACGTTGATCCCTCGAGAACTCCATTCGTTCGAAAGTGCCTTAGTCTGCGGACGCTGCCTCAATTGGTACTTCGGAGCGAGATAGACTGGAACTCACGAGGCCAAGAACACCATGCTTTGCAGCAGCGTAGGCAGGAACTGTGGATCCACCTGCGAGAGAACAATGAGCGCCAATTTCGCGAAACGAGCTGCCAGAGAACGCACCTTGGAAAGAGAGCAGGCTGCCAACGTTGATGATCTTTCCTCGGCCTCGAGGGTTCACTTCTGCAGGCGCCTCTTCGCCCGTCACGCCTCCGCGAGAGGAGAGCATGTGGCGACCTACATCGCGTGCGAGGATCCAGACCGTGTTGAGGTTGACTTGAAGGACCTACACTCGTTCGTTAGCTCACCGAGCCCTCCTCATTCAACGAGCCGACTTACATCGTCCCAATCCTGGTCCGAGAAGTTCTCCGCCGGCGTCCTGCAGTCACAAACAGCATCAGCTGGGATCCCCACGTTCCCTCGCGCACTCGACCCACCTCCTCTGGATCCCGCCGCAGTTGACAAGGATGTCAATCGTGTCGCCCATTCCTCCCTCCTCCTTCGATCCAGTGACGAGCTTCGTAAGGCCCTTGACCTCGTCGTCGTTCGCCAGATCGCAGACGGCGATGGAGACTCTTCGGCCGATCGCAGTGATAGCGTCGTAGGTCTCGAGGTTCTCCTTGTTGCGCTGTATGTGTTGCAAGGTCAGCTCGCAGCCGCTGGAAGGCGGAGAGGAGCCTGCCTGGACCAGAACGATGTCGGCGCCCGCGTTGGCGAGCGCAAGCGCCAAGCTCTTCCCTCTGCACGTTCGGGCGGTTAGCTGGCACTGTAGGGCTGTGGAGCTCGAGGACGCACATCCCACGGGTAGCTCCAGTGATGAGAGCAGTCTTGCCGTGCAGGGAGAAGAGCGTTTCGAGGTAGCTGGGCATCGCTCGATGAGGTCACGACGGCGGGCGGAAGAGGCTGCGGGAGCGGAGCAGGGGCTGGCTGAGAGTAGCTGGGGCGGTTCGAGTGCGTCGGCTTACTCTAGGGTCGCGTCGGGTTGGGCGAGAGGAGAGCGGACGCCCTCCTCCCTCCTTGCTCTTCCCCACGCCGGCCCAGATTCCGGAAGCCGTCTCTAGCCTGCGCCCTGAGGTTGTTTGGCAGCTCTCCTTGCGCAAGATCACACCTCCAGAAACTCTCGTACGCTACAGCGCAAAAGCAGCTGCAGCTCCCGGCTCACGCGAAAGCCCAGACAGCGACTGAAGCTGGAGGAGGAGCTTGACGTGGGCTCACTGGGATGGGACCTTAGGGAGGCTTGAAGAGAACAACTGGATCCTAGTTTCAAGCGCACTGGAACGATTCCTTGGGCCGGACGGAAAGGGACGCGGAGCAGCGAGATAAAACACACATTCCACCGAAGTACCAGCAAGGACTCCCGGCCGCTCTTCACTTCTTGAACTTCTTAAAGAGGTCCATCCCAGCTCCAAGCGTCGATTTGGTCCCCCCTCCTCCCTTCTCTGCCTCCTCGCGCCTCCACTCTGGGACAAAACGAAGGAGGGTCAGCGAGAACCACCTCGAAATGGCGCAGGACGCACCTTCCATCGCGAGAGCAGTAGCGACGATGAGGTCAAGAATCGGGTTGTAGATCTGTAGAACAGAAGATCAGCAAGTGGGTCCGGCGCGCGAAATTTGAAAAGGCGCACCGGATTGACGAGCAGCTTCCCGTCTTTGCCGTATGAGAACGAGTGCTCCCACGTCGCAGCGACATGCCCATTCGAAAGATCGATGCACTACCCAGAATCTCAGCTCGTAATCGAATGAAATCCAGCCCTGAGCCGACGCACCAGCATGTTTGAAGACAGCATTCCGTCGCCCTTCCACTTGAACCTGGTCCCATCGAACCCAACGAACTCATGGGCTTTTGAGACGAAGCTTGATTTGGCGAGAACAGTCTTCCAACCGCTCGCCATGGTGATCTCGACGTCGTGGGCCGTGAAGCCGTAGGAGCCCTTCTGGAGGGTACAAACGACGGGTCCTTGGTTCCCTTGGTGGCGGAGAGTGAGGTTCCAGCTGTTACTCCACGTGCGAGGAAATTCTAGGTAGTATCTGGGAGAGATAACGTCAGCTTGGAGAGCTTCCAACGGTGGAGAGCTGCGAAGGGCGAGAAAAACGCACAGGACGTGGTTCCTGTCTCCACCGGAAGTCACGACGTCGTCTTTGGAAAAAGCTCCACCAGCCTTGAAGACACTGTAGAGAGTAGGAGGACCTCCAGCGTTGATATCTGTTGTGGCGTCACAAGTCAGCTACTGGAAACGCGCGCGAAGGGAAGGACGAACCAGCGACGATGGGGACAGACTTGAGCGCGTCCGCCTGCTTCTGCAGCTCCTTCCCAAGCAGTGCACCGTACTTTCCTCCATGCGTATTCAGTTGCTGCTGAATCTTGGTGATCCCTCCTTGAAGACTCCCACCGCCAGCTGCCGCCGGACTTCCGGGCTGCGAAGGCGTGGTCGTGCCCAGGTTGGGTGGAGCGAGAGAAGAAGAAGCTGGAATGGTGGTTTGGTACTGTGACTGTTGCTGGATGATGGGTGGCGCGTACTGTTGATTCTGCGTCGAGGAGGCTGGAGATCCCTGAGCTGGAATGCCGGAGCTCCAGTGGGGTTGCTCTACAAATTGGGCGCTGCTGCTGGTCGTCATGTCGGGGGGCGGACGAGGGAAAGAGTACCAAGAGGCTTGAAGGAGAACCTCTCCAGGAGAATCAATCGTGGGGAAGAGCAGTGCACAGAGCACCGCCGAAACAGGAAAGGATCTGCGGAGGTCAGGTGGGTGACCCTGAACGTACTGAACAGCAAGCGAGCGGCTCTAGGTTGCCAATACGACGGCCAGTCTGGAGCAGCTCGTTAGGTAGAGGACTCCGAGGCAAAGCAAAGAGAGGAGGGGGAGAACACAGAACGCAAACATTGGCGCCGCTCGTCGACGCGCGAAGTCCTCCACCTCCTCCTCCTCCTCCTCCTCCTCCCCCTGCTCAGGTTCACATTGTTCTGGCTGTATCAATTCCAGACGTGCCTTAGGACAGCCTCGCCTTCCGCCCAGCGCCCCAGCGTCCACGTTCCACCGCACCTCCCCCTCTCTCCCCCACTTTTTCGGCAGTTGCTGCCGCGTCTACGTCCAGTTTTCCAGCAAGACTCTCTTTGTAGGTTCGTTCTCCAGGGGAACAACCACAGATCAGCTCACGCTTCGAAGCAGGACGACTCGACTCGAGCGATGGAGCTTGACCTGACAGTTCCTAACCACCCCTTGCTTCCCACGCCGCAGGCACCCCAAGCAGCAGAACTGGCAGTCCCTTTGACGACAGGTGGCAGTCCTCCTTTAGGCCCTCCCAAGGCGCGACGGGCATTCAAGGCGTGTGCTCACTGCGTAAGGCACAGCTCCATCTGAACGCGTTGCGGGAGCTGATCTGTTTTGCAGCGATCTCGGAAGGCCAAGTGTGACTTGGGCGACTTGAACAGCCCCCACGATCCTCCCTGCTCCCGCTGCCGACGTGAAGGTGAGCCCACCCTCTCTCCCTCCCGCGTTCCCGGCTCCAAGCTGATCGCCACCCCCTGTTCAGGCGTGACGTGCGAATTCCTGCCTTCTCGCCGTGGCGGTCGCATCGCCTACGACAAGCAAAAGCGAGAGAAAGGAGATCAGGACGTCAGCTCTCAGGAACCGGAGCTCCGGAGCGCAAAGCGAGCGACGTCGCAGGACCAGGATGAGCTGGAGTCGGAACCGGAGCCACTCCCAATCTCCTCAGCGAACGTATTCATCCCACCTCTCGTCTGGGCTCCCGACAGCATCGCCGACCACAACCTCTCCTTCTGGCAAACCCTCGCGCCACCCGTGTTCCCTCCCTTCCCTCCCTCGGAACTCGGTCGCCCCGCCCTCCGCTTCCCTCCCTCCCGCCGTATCCCACCTCCCTCCTCCACCTCCTCCAACCTTCTTCGAAACGTGCGACCTACGAAAGGCGCCACTTTGGCTTCTCCCGCCTCGGACAGCAGTCCTGGCGAATCGCATTCCGACGGGAATGCGGCGAGGACCGAAGGGAGCCTGCCGACGACGATCCAGCATCGCGACAAGCGACGCAAGAAGAGCTCGGCGCTCCCTGGCGACCCCAACTCGCTTGCCGCGGTGTCGCTGAGGAACCCCGCCGATGCGCTCGACTTGCTCCTTCTCGCTGCCGACGGGGATACGACGATGGAGAGGGAAGGGAGGACGGAGGACAGTACGTCTCGTCAGAAGGAGGAACGGCGGAAAGTTCTCGACGATGGCGCGAAGGCGAAGGGGAGGGACGAGGGAGTTGACGAGGCGGAGCAGTCACCGGGGGAGATCGAGGACGACTCAGCAACGCTCGAGAAGCCGTCTACGCTGGCAGACTTCCCGCTCGTAAAGAAGGGGATCGTCTCACCGCAGAAGCTCTACGAACTCGTCGATACCTTCATCTCCAGGTGCCACTTCTTGTTCCCAAGTACGTGCGAACGAACCCTTTTTTCCGATCCTTCTGCGCAAGAGAGCTGATTCTCCTCTCGCAGTGATTCCGAGCTCGCGGCTGCCTAGAACTGAGGCTGCTTTGGCCAAGTTTGCCTCAGAAGAGCTGCATCTCGTCACGGTGTTCGTCCTCATCGCAAGTCGGCACGACAAGAATCCCCAAATCCACGAAACAACTTGGGCGTACTTCCAGGTGCGCGAGGACCTGGCCTTCCACCTTTCGAGGGGTATTGACGCATTGATCCAGACGCTCATCCACGACATCGTCCTCGGCAAGTGCGTTTCGGTCGGAGCCGTCGAAGCTCTCCTTCTTCTCTCTGGTGCGTTTTTTCGGCGCCTCCCCGCGACTTGCCCTCCTAAGGAGTGGCTTTAGATTACCTTCCTCGCCAACCCGACGTCGTCGCCGGATCGATCACTGCGGAGGAGAACAGGCTTTCGTGGATGGTCGTTGGTCTCGTGCGCATTCCCGCCAATCTCGGTGCGAGCCTTCGCTGATTTCGCTGAACACAGGCGGTTAGATTGGGTTATATGCTAGGCCTGGACGAGAAGGCTTTTGCTCCGATTCCGCTCTCAGCGAGCTCACCGGGGGTGGAGCCTGTGGAGGACGAGGTTCTGAACCGGGAACGACTCGCTTGGACTTGTGCATCTCCCGTCTCTCTTCCTGCCAGCGATGCAAACACTGAATACCTGCGCAGATTGCTATCTTTTTGACCGGCAGTGAGTCGGAGCCGCTCGTCCTGCGGGCTCCTCGTTACTGAAGACTCGTTCCGCGCAGAATCTCGATTCGAACCGGCAAGGCCTTCTGGAGTCGAGGTCAGTTGTCACCCTCGCTTGTGGGGATTCGATACTGACGGTGCTTTTCCCCAGGACCTGCGCTCTGCTTCTCTGGAGGATCCGCCGAGAAGAACTTCCCGCTCTTTCGTAGCATTCCTCAAGTCCAGGACGACTTTGCTTCGCTGATTCAAGCGTGAGTCGTCTCGAGTATTACATCTTGCTTTCGCACAGCTAACGCTTGTGCCAGATACATTGAACTCACTCAGATCATGTCGTCCTGCCACGACATTCTGTATCCAAACCGACAACGCACCATCGCTCTTGGGGAATCCGGAGAGTACTTTGCTCATTTTGCTCATTGTATGTTTGATGGCTCGCTTCCTGTGTCGCATGAAGCTGATACACTGTATTCGCAAGTCACGAGAACTTTCGAGGCGTTTCGGCAGACGTGGGAGGGCAAGCGTTGGGTAACATATCGTGCGTTCCTCACGCGCACCTCGCCGTCAGATTCTCGCTAATCGCTTCTCCATCCAGCTCTCACCGAATGCGTTTTGATTACGTATCGTGCGTTTCGTGCACAGTCGTGGGATCGCTTCTCGCTGACGATCCACTCCGGATTTTCAGACTTCTTGCGCCTCTACACCTACGGTTTCGCCATGCAGGCTCACTTGCAGCGAGCCACTGACAACACGTCCGATGAAGACGATCGAGACCTCTTCGCGGGGGGGCTGATGGCTTCCCCGGACGCGAAATGTGCGTCGCCGTCCTTCTTTTCGCGAGGACCTTGCTGATCCCGCGCTCTTGACAGTCATTCTGGAAGCTATCGGCGCCGCAGTGCGTCTTTCCCTTGTATTGCTGGCTCGCGCAAGCTGCTAATTCAACTTCTGCGTCCGCAGACCGATTTATTGCGCCTCGTCGTTGACCGAATCGCTCCCGGAGGCGCACTGCCGTACCTGCCCTGGCGATTCTTCATGTTCACCTCGTGAGTCCCTGTTCCTTCTCTAACTGCTCGATTCTGATTCGATTCTCCTGCAGCTACGCCGGAGTCTTCTTGCTCAAGGGCTTGTACGTTGGAGTCGTCGCGCCACAGGACCGGGTCACCATCATTCGCCTCCTCAAGAAGTTGATTGTGTGCCTCGCCCAGGCATCGACCGACGCTCAGCACCCAGGAGTTCGCTACGCGCGACTCCTGCAAGGCCTCCTCCGTGTCTTCAAACGAGGCCGGGCGAGTGCGCTCGCGACGCAAGTCCCAACCCCAACTCGGCGGACCTCACCACCTCCCCTGCCCAATTTCGACTTCCTCCTCCCCTCGAAAGACCAAGCTTCTCAGGTCGGAGAGAACTCTTCGGCCTCCCACTTCCCTCCCACCTTCCCCTCGTATGCGAACAGCGCCCGTCTCGCCCCCTTCACCTCCGCCACTGCCTTCGCTCCCTCCCCCTCGAATCCACCTCCCCCTTGCACGATGCCGCCGTTCACCGAATCGCGCCCAATCCACGAGCTCGCCACGTCGCTCGAGGAGAGCGTAGCGGACGACTTGTTCAACTTTGACTTGGACTTTGATCTGGGAGGAGATGCGGAAGTGGTGCTGCCGGCGCATAGCGAGGCGTTCTCGTTCTTGTTGGAGGATTCGGCGATGGACTTTTGGGCTAGCTTTAGTGCGCAGGGGGACGATTGGTTGACGTGAAGGGGGTGGCAATGATCTCGGGATCCTTGAGGATGGGCGAGCCTGTGGCACGAGCGAGGGTTGAGAGAGGAAGAGAACCAGACCATCCAGAAGTCAAAAGCGCAGAACCTTGCCAAGATCGTCAATGGAACTGGGACCAAGCAGCTGAGAGACCAGAGCAGGAGGAAATTCGGTGCGGACCCCGACAGATGCTCCCACGCGAAGCTCCAGAGCAGGTTTCTGGCGGTAGAATGGGGATGCGGTGATTCATGAAAAGCTCTCCCTGATAGGGATGTACAAGTCGGCCAGCGACGCCTCTACGAACAGGGAATGGTCAGCAACCGCCCTCCCCATCGTGATGCCGCAGCTTTGGACGCACCTCCGCTCCCAAACCTTCCCCGAGAACTTTCCACCTACGCCACATCCTTCCCAGCCCGCCTGTCGTCCCTCCGCTGCTCCAGCTGCGCGCGATCTCGAGTCAGTTCCCGCCGCCGATGCCCTCGTCCCGATTCCACTCACCCATGACTTCTTGCAGTCCCGATACTGCAAGGTACTCTGATCAGCTCCTCGCAAACCAGTACCACACGGCGACTCACTGCTTGGAAGAACTGGGGGAGAGCGCCAGAGGTCAGCGCCCATACCCGATCCCACAGCAAAGGGAGCTCCACTCACATCCGTGCACTTGCCCTTGTCGTACGAGTTCTTGTCCAAGCACTTCATAGACTCCTGCGAACAGGCGTGCGAACGATCAGCTTTCCCCGAACGACCTCGTCCCCCGCACCATCGTGCTCACCTGTCGCGCCTTCTCGCAGGGATCGGCGAACTGGGTGTGGGCGCTTCTGCCGCGGAAGGCGTCCGTGTACGAGGTGGGAGTCTGTCCTGTCGGTACGTCTGGTGCTGACATGGCTGGAATGGAAGGGGGGCAAGGCGCAAGCACGCCGCCTGCCTCGAGGCCCTCGAGGAATCGCCGCCGCTGTTTCCGCTGTCGCGCCTCTCCTTCTCCCTTTCGTCTCCAGGCTCAAAGAGGGGAATCCCACACTGTGGCTGCGGATCTAGATGATCTAGATCAGGCAGAGCCCCTTTGAAAGGCGGCAGCTCCTCTGGTTCGCCCGGTTTCCAGCCTCCTTGAACGCACTTGTCGACCCCCTCGCGAGGTCTACTTGCTCTCGAGCGAGCTGGAGCTCGAAGGTGCAGCTTGAAACGAAATCTAAATTATAAGACCGAAGTTCCTCCCTCCCTCGTTTATCCGCCGAAAGATCCATCATTCCGCAAACGTCTCTCACATCGTCTTCTTCGCAAACTCCCCCGGACCAAACCCCCGCGCTCCTAGTGCGTCGTCCACTAGCCGCATAATCGCAATGACCTTCTCCTCCTCCCACGTCGCTGCTCAGTCACCCATCAGCCTCATTCCTCCACCCCACCCGCGACGAGAGCAAAGCGAACTCACCTCCAACGATCTGAACTCCCACCGGCAATCCCGCCATCTCGATCGACGAGTACGCTCCTCCCTTCCCGTAGAGGTGATCCTCGATGAGCTTGCTTCCAGGCTCGGTACCTCGGGCCCTCCAGGCGTCGGTGAGGTCGTCCTTGACAGCGTCGACGAACGTGACGGGAAGGACGCCGGCGGTCGAATCGACGACGTTGTAGAGGATCGTTCCTGCGTTTACGAGGGAGGTTAGTAAAGGGACTTGCGAAGGAGCGGAAACGCACCGATTGCGAGAGGGCTGAGGTCCCAAGTCTGGCCATTCCTTAGAGCCGGTGTTGCTTGAGGGGCGCAGATGATCGCGTCGAGAGCGAGTGTTCCCCAGACCTGGATGATTGCGAGATCAGCTGCTGGAGCACACGAGGCGTCGGATACCTACAAGCTTGCGGAAATTCGCGACGTAGAGATCACTGCGAGACGAAGCGTCAGCTCCAACTTCTGATCCCTGAGGCCAAGCTGGAGACTCACCGGCGATGCGCCCATTCCTGAGTCGCCGTGATGCTCTTGACGTGCGAAGCCGAAATCATTGCCGCCATCTTCTCATCGCCGACGACCTGAGTGAGGAGCGATGTAGCGAGACTTCGAACGAGCCACGGCAGCTTGACTCCGAGCGTAACGAGCCAGAGGGCCGACTCTTGAGGGTCTCCCTTGAGGTTCGCGAGGAGCGTTTGGTCTGCGAAGCGACTCGTTAGAATCGCACGCTTCGTACAAGCCCGAAGAGGAACTCACAGCCTCCGGCCGAAGTGAGGGCGACAAACAGCTCGAGAGCCTCCGAAGCTGCGAAGAAATCGCCGGTTAGTTTCGGTGGGGGTAGCGAAGCTTGAGAAAGTAGCGCACGATTCGGAGGAACGAACTCGACACACTCGTGCCCCAGCTTGCGCATCGCTGCAACAGTCTCCAAGACCGCTCGCTCGCACGCAGGACTTGCTCGACAGAACCCATCTGGGAGAGGTAGAGGTCAGCGAGCGCCAGAGAGGGAAGCGAACAGCTCGCACCCGTCAGATAGTAGCCAAATTTGAGCTTGGCCGGCAAGACAACCTCGCGGTAAGCAAGGGGGATGAGCGGCAACGTCCTGGCCAACCCAACCGACGCATTCACAACAACCCTCATCGCCAGCTCCAAGTCGTCGACGGACCTCCCCATCGGGCCAAGCGTCGTCTTGATCCCCTCGAAGCCCGGGTTAGGGTTCTTCGCCCCTGCATCAGGGAACCTCCCCGTGCAGGGCTTGAGACCAAAGCAGCCCGAGTAGTGTACGGGGATCCTGAGCGAGCCTCCGATGTCGCTGCCGAAGCCGAGAGGAGCGCCGTCCGAAGCGAGGAGAGCAGCTTCGCCGCCGGAACTGCCGCCGCAGGTCCTGGTGGCGTCGTAGGGATTGTTCGTAGTGCCGAAGAGTGGGTTACTGCATTCGAATGCGAGCATCCTATTTGGCAATCGTTAGCTTTGGACCTCGCGCTTCAGCGAAAGGAGTAAACGCACGTTTGAGGGACGTTCGTCTTGACGAAAGGGATCGCTCCAGCCGCCTTAAGCACTTTGACGAGAGCAGAGTCTTCTTCCTCGGGGCGATTGTACTCGCTGCAAGCAGAGCCGCACGGATCAGCGTGGGAGCAAGACCGAGGAGAGAGAATCACGACGCACTGCGAGAATCCGAGGGTTGTGTCGACGCCTTCGACTCCAATCTGGTCCTTGAGACTGCACGGCACCCCATGAACTTCCCAGCAGCGTACCAATCAGTCCAAAGCAGGTGAGCAGCCGAAGAGAGGAACGCACGAGGTCCCACAAGCTTCCCCGTCCTCGCAAACTCCTTGTCCATCGCCTCAGCCTGCTTGAACGCCTGGCCATACATGACCTCCGTGAGAGGGTTGCACGCCTCCTGTACCCTCAACGAGCTGCGGACATAGGCCAGCAGCACGCTCGTCGCCGTCCACTTGCCCGCCTCGATCCCCGCCACAATCTGCGGAGCTGTAGCCTGCAGGACCTCCAAGTCGGCTTCGACTGAGACGGCCTTCCCTTCGAATCCAAGCAGCTGGTCCCCGACGCTGAGGGCGCCCGCTCGTTCCGCGCTGTTGAGGAGAGGACGGTCAGCGTTCGTTCGATCCAGGAGTTCTCTGAGGCGGGACTTGCAGCTTCGCGTCGCGCGTAGTTTCCCAGTGAGCTGGGCCAAACATGAGAGCGGAAGTGTAAGGAGGAGAGCTGGTACGGGGAGAGCAGAAGGGTAAAGCGCAAAGGCTCTCGGCCAACGCTCGAGCCGGGTCTTGTGTTTGTTTATCTCTCCCCTCCTCGTTCCTTGTCCACGCGTTCACGTTCGATAAATTCTTTGCTTTCGACTCTTTATCATACCGGACTGAGAAATGGGGCAGCGCAAACGGGGGGACGAGGTTAAGAGGAAGAGGAAGGGGATGAGCGAGAGGCACAGTTGATGCGCGCGATGGGGGGAGAAGTAGGAGGGTGGCTATGAGGGAAGGGCGGTAAGACATGCTCAAGGGTAACATAGAAAGGAGAAGCAAAAACGGGGTTCCAAAAGGAGGGGTGCGGGTAATAGGGAAGAGGGGGAGGGAAGAAGACCTGTTTATGGCGGTCCTCCGGATTGACTGTTTGACGACGTCTGCGAGTAGAGGAAGAGGTTGTTGGTGGCAGCGATGGCGATCTGCACAAGGGGAGAAGAAGGAGTGATCAGCTCTGGCGCAGGCGGCGGACCTCCAGCGGCGACGTACCGTGCTCTCCTGGGGATGCCACGAAGCTGCAGCAAACGAGTCGTCAGCTACCCTCCCACGCGAAACCCCACAGCCAGAACGCACCATGTAGGATCTTCTTGTTAAAGTCGATCGCCTCGACGTCCACCACAGGCTTGCCGTTCCCCTTGGCTCCCTTGCCTGCTCCCGGCTTCGTGCCCTTGTTCCCTCCAATCTTCTTCGCCTTGAACGCCGACTTGTCGGCTTGGAGAACCGTGTCGGTCTCGGCGTTCCGATCGTAGATGTGGAAGTAGTTGTTGTACGAGCCAGAGAGGACGTGCCTGCGCGCGGGCAAGGAGGGTCAGCTCGGTCATCCGAGGGGCGCGCGAAAGGGAAAGGGAACGCACTCGCCGTTCCCGCTGAAGGTGCACTCGAACTTGTCGAAGATGCAGTCGTTCTCGTACAGGTCGCAGAGCTTGCTCCGGAGGTGGTCGTGCACGTTGATCGTCTTGAGCGGCTTGGACTCCATGTTGATGTCCCAGATTCGAAGGGTGAGGTAGTCGCGCGAGAGGATGTAGCGGCCGTCCTTGGAGAACTTGACGTCGGAGACTGACGAGATGATCTCGGAGAAGAACGACTTGTTCGACGGGTCCTCCTCCTCCTCGTACACTGCGACAGCGGGTGAAAGATCAGCTTCCGTTCAGCTTGAATCTCCTATTCCTCCCTGAACGCAGTAGCCCCCACTCGCAACTCCCCGCATCCCATGACCCCCCCCCCCCGCCGAATCCCCCAGCTCGCAACCCGCTCCAGCTCTCCAGCAGCTCCCCCACAACCCCGGTCCCAAAAGCGAGCAGAGCCAACTCACGCTTCGCATGCTTGTCGCACAATGCCTGCTCCCGCATATCTGCCAGCTTGACCGTGCCTTTTGAGCTCGAGTAGCAGAAGAGGTTGCAGGACACGGGGTGGAACTCGGCCGCCGTGATGACCTCGGTGAGCTCCTCCATGTTGACAGGCTTGATATCGAGGATGTCTGCGCGCACCAGGAGGTCAGCTCCGATCCCTGCGCTCCCTCGGGCCCTAGGCGCGACGGGAAAGGAGGAGGGGAGGGGAACGCACTGAAGCTCTGGTCGCTGATGTTCAAGTTCCAGAGGTTGACCCGCAAGTCGTCTGCGCTCATGTACGTCTCGCCGTCCGAGTTGATGCTGATCGAGTTGATGTGGTAGGCGTGCGCGTTGGCGTACACCTTCCTGGGCACAGCAGCGACGATCGTGTCGTGGTAGGTCATGCGGGGGAGTCGGAAGATCGGTACGCCGTTCGGGATTGTTGATGGTAGGCGGGAGGAGGAGGGAGAGAGAGAGTTGGAGAGGGGAAGGGGGGAGGGGACGGCGGGAGGGGAGGGAGGAGAACCGGCGCCGGAGAGGGAGGCAGTCGAGACGGAGCCGTTGTTCTCGGCGACCACCTTGAGGGACTTTTCAAAGACCTTCCAGAGCTTGATCGTCTTGTCTGCGAGGGGGAAGAAGGCGTCAGCTGTCTGCGGGGGACCTGGCGCTGCGAGCACCGCGCTGGGGCTAGCAGGGAGGTCGGCCGTCTCGCAGGACGGTTCCCTGCAATCCCCTCCCAGCCCCTACACGCGCCCAAGCAAGCCTGCAAACGCACCATTGGTCGACAGCAAGAAATGTGCTGCGTTCTGGCGCTTGCACCACCGGATCTTGTTGATCTTCTCCTCGATCTCCAGACTCTTGAGGTAGTCGAATTCGGGCTCGTGGCTCTGGAACTCGGTGTAGAACTTGTACTCGCACGCGCCCTTCTTGGTCTCGTTGCGCTCGAAGAGGACGACGCGGCCGCCCTTGTCGCCCGTCGCGAGGTAGTCTCCGGTGTGGTCGAACTCAACGGTTGCTGCGCGGGGGGAAAGCAAGCCAAGGGTCAGCTCCCAACCAGTGACTAGAAAGGAGGAGAGGAGCGAACAGATGATGTCGGCCTCCGTGATGTCCTCGACCTCCCCCTGTGGTGAGGGGGCAAGCAAAAGTCAGTTTGGGCTCTCCAGCGGTACACCCTGGCTACAGGGCAGTCCCCAGTGAAGCAGCAGTGGCACTGCCGCCCCAGGAGCTGCCCCAGACGATCCGCACCTTGTCTCCGAAGCATTGGGCGAAGCGCCATCCTGAACTCTCGGCGTCTTGCACGTTGGGCGGGGGCATGATCGCGTTTGAGTGAGTCGGAGGCGGGTTGGAAGTGAGTGTAGAGGTGTGCTAGTCTAGTGCCTCGTTCAATAGACGTCGCGGCTGCCGTGTCGAGGGGAGTGGAGTGGTGAGTGGACGAGTGTTGGGGTCGATGGAGTGGGGGTGGGCGAAGGCGGCGCAGGCGAGAGCGACGAGCGGGGCGGGAGGAGAGGGATAGTCTCTGGAGGGTTGGCAGTTGGTCGTGCCCTACGATGGGTTCCTAGGCGGAGGGTGGCTCGAGGGGAGAATGACGGGGAGGGGAGAAGATTGGGGCTCTCCGGCAGCCGAGCCACCTTGGGCGTAGTTTGACCACCTCGGGATCGCTTCGCTACCCTCTCCTCTTCCCTTTCCTCTCTTCTCTCACTAGGAGGAGGGTGGGAAAGTCAACAGGAAGACAGCGATCTGACGAGCGAGGCAGCGCCAACCAAGAGGTTTGAATTCCAACGAAATGAGGGTGCTTCGCAGGCAGGCTGGCGTCCATTGTTGGGGCCTGGCTAAGGGGATCAGCTAGGAGCACTGGCGGAACCGGGAAAGGAACGCACTTGGTGGTCAACTCTCCCCTCAAGACTCCAAGGCGATGATTTGCTTCGCAGCGTCGACCAAATCGACGGCGACGACATCCGGGCGACCGTAAATCTCCTCGCAGGTGACCTTCTCCTCGTATCCGACCCAGGCAGTCTTGAACCTGCGAGAACCGAATCGTCAGCGACATTCGAGCGACTTCCGAGAGAGACGGCGCTCACCCTGCCTTCTTCGCAGCGTGAAGATCCCAGCTGTGCGAGGCAACGAACCAGCCCTTGCGCTCTCCATCCCCAACGAGCGACTTCCAAATCGCCTCGTAGACGGCTGGAGCAGGCTTTGCCGTCCGAACGCTGTCGCAGCTCCAAACTCCCCAGTTCACCGACTCCTCCTTGCCGAGTGCGAGATCGTACAAGTTGCGAGTGTTCTCCGCTCCTCCGTTCGTGCAGGCCCAAAGCTTGAACCTGTTCCTGCTGTGGAGGAGCGCAGAAGCAGGAGCCAGGGAAGGGCGAGCCGTCATGCGCGTGAGGCTGAAGAGCGCCGGCGCGAGGAAGGCGGGGGAGAATGGGTTGGCGAAAGCCGGAGTCGAGTCGATCGAGGCGCCAGCTGGTGGGGAGAAGCCAGCCATGAGCAGCACCCGAGGAAGGCTCGTGGCCAGGCATTTCGCAATCGGTCTGCGGGAGCAGCGAGGTCAGCTTCGTGCGAGCTTGGGTGCGTTCCTCCGGCCGCAAGCCCGCTGATTTAGCCCTTCCTCCCTTCCTCCTTCCCGGCTCCTCCTCGGAAGGTCTTACTCACGTGTACGAATCGTTCATCGAGAGATACTGGAGCGGGAGAGAGTTGGTCAGCCGCTGAGCTGGTGATTCCGCGCCCTTCCGGGGCCCCCACCTCGCAGGAAAGCCTGCAGCGAGGTCTCCTACTCACAGTAAAGTCGCGCTGCGAAGAGTGGAACCAATCGTCGACGACGAGCGCCATCCTGGACACGCCAGCTCCGGCGGGAGGGAGCTGCTCCGCGAACGCCTCCTCAAGAGCTTGGGTCGCAGCGTCAAGGGAGTAGCAAGTGCCGAGCACGTCGAAAGCGATAGGGATGGTCGTCATTCCGGCTGCAGAGGTGAGGGAGCAAAGACTCATGCGGAAGTCGAGCGGGGTAGGCCCAGGAGAGTGTATGCGCGGACTATCTCTTAGCTCGATTCTCCCGCCCAGTTGACCAGCAGCTACCAGCCCGCCAGGCTTCGTTACAGCACTCGCCGAACTTTTACCGCCTTCAAGGAGTCGTGGCAGCTTCGCGCTTCACCGGTCCCCCTCCACGCGGCTGCTCTTGACGGGGCACTCCTCTCCACCTCGCGGACGGACGGCGAACACGGCCAGGACGGATCCCAGCAGGAGCGACGCGTAGTCTCCTCTTCTCCCATCCAGCTCGGCCTCCTTTCCACTGCACCAACGCGTGGCTACGACTGAAGGCCGAGACGACGGATCCTACCTCTCCGACCGACTCAGCCGCTCACCGCTTCCTCTGGTTCCGGTCAGCACTGCACTGCTCCGTAGGGCGAGAGAGGCAGGTCACTTCCCTGTCCCTTTTTTACGCCGCCTCGTCCTGGATAGGAGGCCCCGTGGAAGCTTGAAACATGCCCCTGTGCCGCTAGCCTGGCGAAGCACTGCTGTCTCGAACCAGGAGCGATTTTCGCGGAGGTTGAGCGCTGAGCGCTGAGCCCCCTCGTTCGACGCCACGTTCGCTGTACTCTATCTGGAGAGGGCTGTGCTGCTGCTCCACAAAAGACTCCTCCAGCTGCTCCTGTCCTCTCTCCATCCACTCATCCTTCCTCGAACCGACCCTCGTCCTCAACACTCTCTCAAGATGCTCGCCTCCACTTTCCTCGCTCTTCTCCCAGTCCTCGCAGCCGCGGCTCCTCAGTACGGCGCCGCCTACTCCACCACCGACTCGTACGCCGCGGGGACTGCGACCGCCAGCTACTGGGAGACCACGGCGTACGCCGAGACGACGGCCCCCAGCGAGATTGCGACTACGACCACCTCTGCTACTACTTCCGCTGAGACTGCGAGCGGAACTCCCATCAGGCATACGGTTGTCGTCGGTGAGTCTGCACGTGCTTTTGCGGCTGAAAGCGAGATCTGACTTGGTTCTTTTCAGGGGGAGACACTCTCACGTACACGCCCAACTTTGTGAACGCTGCGATTGGAGACCTCGTCGTGTACGTTGGCCCTTCTCTTCCTCCGACTCCTGCTGATCTTTGCGCAACAGCTTCGAGTTCCACGCGAAGAACCACACCGCGACTCAATCCTCTTTCGCCTCTCCTTGCACGTACCTCGCTGGTCCCAATGGAGAGTCCATCGGACTCGACAGCGGATTCGGTGCGTTCAATCTCCCTCCCTCCTCCTGGATTGGAGCTGACCAGCCCCTCGCGCAGTTCCCGTCGCCGCCAACGCCACCGTCTTCCCCTCGTGGGCAGTGACCGTGACTGTTTCGACTCCCCTCTGGTTCTACTGCCGTCAAGGGAACCACTGCGCTCAGGGCATGGGATTCGGCATCAATCCTGTGCGTTCGCTCTTTTCTCGCAGGATTCCGCAGACCTCCGCTGACTCGCTCGCATTTCGCAGCCGGCTGAAGGCAACACGATCGATGCGTTCATTCTCGCGCAGAAAGGCACCGCTGCCGCTCCTCCTACTTGGACCGAGACCGCGACGGCAAAGTGGACGGGTTCGGGCGTCGCAGGTGCGTCCTTTTCTCTTCCAAACTCGTGCGGAGCTGGAGCTGACGAGCTGCTCCCCCTTCGCAGCTGCCTTCTCCACTGGAGTCTCGCAGATCGCTCAAGCGCAAGTGTCCTCGGCAACCACGACTGCCCGTGCGGCCATCGCTACCGCATCCAGCACGTCTGGAGCTGGCAAGCTCGGAGCTGGAGTCGCGCTTGCCGTTGTGGGAGCAGCGTTTGCGTTGGTTGCTTGAGGGAGGAGTAGAAGCGCGAGGGTGGCGAGTAGAAACAAAGACACTTGAATGAATCCCGTCGTTCTTTTCGCATTCCTCGTTCGGTAGAACAGTATGCGACCAGCGGTTTTCGTCACACGACGCAGAGAAGCAAGCTCGCCAGCTCATGCAAAAGCAGAGGCAGGAGCAGCAACGCACAAGCAGCAGCTCCTCGTCATTCGCGACTATTCGACAATCGCATTTCTCCTCCTTCCAACTCTAGCTCCGCTTCTTCTTGGGAGCCACCTTGCTCCTCTTCTTTTTCTTCCCTCCTGCAAACGCGTTCGCCGCCTTGTGGTCTCGACCAAGGATGTCCTCGTCCTTGACGGCGTAGATGCGGACCTGCGAGCAAAGGACGTTAGCGACGTTCTCGAGCTCGAATGGAAAGGAACGCACGATCCAGTTCTCCGAAGTGAAGGCTTCCTCTGCGGCAGCGAACACTAAAGTCAGCCCGAGGCTTCGGTGAGAGGCGAGGAAGAAGACGCACCGAGAGTGTCGAGAACGGGACTGGCGGGAGGGATCGTCTGCTGGCGCACGCGATCTGTCGCAGGTCCTCCGCCGTACAGCTCGGCGAATCTGCGCGTTCCGAAAGTCAGTACGACGAACTTCGAGGCAGAACGGGGATCGGACGAACCGGTAGTAGCTCATCTTGTACATCAAGCTGTTCTTCATCGTCTCGGTCGCATCGCCATCGACCTTGTACTCGCCACGAGACGTGAAGAACTTCTGCTCGTTGACCTCGTCGGGCCAAATGCCCTCGGAGATGCGAACCATCCAGAGGAACTTGTTGAGGTCGTCGCCCGAGAAGCCGAGCAGGCCGCCAAAGATGACGAGCACGTAGTCGACGTCGTGCTTGCGGAGGATCGGATAGGCGACCTCCTCGCGAACCGACATCGTCTTGCCGACCATCGCGATGCTGTGGGAAGAAAGCCAGATCAGTACGGGCGAGGGAGGGGGGCGAGGGAGGGGGGCGAGGGGGACGAACTGGGTGTTGTTCCACGTGTTGTTGTCGACGAGCGTCGTGCGATCGGCAAACCCAGCGATCTGGTAGCCGTAATCCCACCAGCTCATGATCTTGGCGTCCTCCTTGGTGTTCTGCCTGAGCCAGTAGTACGCCTCGCGGAAGTCGTCGATGATGTTCTGGCTGCCGTCCTGGTTCTTCGATGCGAGGACGACGGAGGGGGACGAGTAGGCCGTCGAAGTGACCCAGGTGCAGTGGAGGACGAAGATGCAGAGGAGGAAGGTGAAGGCTGCGACGGGGGCGAGGCGAGTGTCGAGGCCGTAGATTCCTGGGACGAACTTGGCCTTCGAGCGGCGACGAGGAGTCGAGGAGGGGGAGGTGGCCTTCTTCTTCTTCGATGGCGCCGCGTTGATCGCAGCGGCGAGCGTCTCCGTGTCCGTGCCCTCCTCGACGACCTCCTGCGGCTCCTCGCGCTCCGGCTCGACGGGGTCGAGGTACGTCTCGAAGATGCTCGAGATGGCGACCGCCGCCGCGACGCACACGATGGGCGTGAGCGTGAGCATGAGGCGGACCATGACTCCCGCAAAGTACGACGCGAGGACGGCGTAGATGATGACGAAGACGTGCTCGTCGCGCAACTCGCGGAAGCACATGTAGACGCCGGCGGGGAAGAGGTAGATGAGCATCTGGAGGTCGAAGAAGAAGGACGGCCAGGCGGTAGGCTGGTGCTCCGAGACGGACGACACGAGGGGAAGGTGGATCCTCGCGTAACCCGTGTCCCAGAGGGAGTAGAACCGCCCCGTCCACGGAGCGATCTTGCCGCTCTTCGTCATGAAAAGGAGCGCTCCAACTCCAAGGAGGCCGCTGATCGCGAGGGCGGCGCGGAGGAGGACCTTGAACTGCTGGGCGGGAAGGTGGCCCTTGACGAGGGTGACGAAGGCGACGATTTGGAGGAGGCCGAAGACGCCGAGGGAGGACATGTGTTCCGAGGTGAGGAGGGGGAGGAATCCGACGAAGGGGACCTGCATCGAGGCGAGGGTTCCGATGGCGTAGAAGGACGAGTAGGCGACGTAGAGGCGAGAGCTGTACCGGCCCATGAGGAGGAGGACGAAGACGTGGAGGGGGAGCATGTTTGTGATGAAGGCGTATCCACCTTTTCGCAGAGCTCGTCAGCTACCATTCCTGCCACGAAAGCCAAAGGAACGCACCCCACGCGGCGACCATGTAGAAGTAGAAGAGCGCCGTGATTCCTCCCCAGAGCGCCGATCCCTCCCTGACTGTTCGCAGCCAGAGGTAGAACGTCATCATGAGGATGAAGATGGCGATCGCCTCGTTGTCGTAGCTCCCCGCCACGCTCCTCGAGATGTATCCCGGCGCGATCGCAATGAAGAGCGCGGCCCAGAGACCCGTCCCTTCGCGACTCCCGTTCTTGCCGACCTCCTTCGCGAAGAGGTACGTCGCAAACGCCGTGAGCCCCGAGAAGGCTGGTGCGAGCTGCACGCAGACCTCGCGGATGTCGACGGGGATGTTGATCGTCTGGAGCGCCTTCCAGATCAGCCCGCTCGTGACCATCAGGCCAGGGTAGAGCGTTCCTCCGACCACTCGCCCGAGAGGGTACCAGGCTGTTGGGTCGAACCAGTTCCAGAATTCCTGCGAGTGCGCCAGGCGTTAGCTCTCTTCTCCTGTTGTGCTGCCTGCAGGACGCACGTAGAAGCCCTCCTCGGTGAGGACCTTGGTCGCTCGAAAGTTGAACCAGGGGTCAAACCTGTTGGACACACGTTAGCTGCACGCCTTCACAACGTCCTGGCTGCTGACGCACTCGTGGATGATGGACTCGAAGCGGACCACTGCGAACTCGCGAGATGCGACGGCGACGGCAGCGATGACAAAGAGGACGATGATGCGGAGGAAGGAGGAGGAGTTCCTGAAGGTGGAGGGGGAGACGTCCAGCGGAGGGTAGGCGTAGGAGACCATGTTGGGCGGAGGAGTAGGAGCACCTGGGAGGTGACGAGGAGCAAGGTCAGCGCAGCTCTGGCAAGGGTTCGTTGATGGGAGAACTGTATCGGGGCTGCTCCAAGACCCTCCAGGTTCCCAGAGGATCCTTCCCTCCTGCGTGTAAGCTGCCTGCCCTCCTCCGGCGAGCGAGCGACACGAGAGCGCCCCTTCCGAGCTCCAGCTCCAGCTCCCCCTTTGCCGTGCTTCCAGAACCCTGTCCTCCTTCCTGCCCGCACAACTGTGAAGCTTACCGATTGCGCGAGGCCCTGTGGACTGAGCCCTTGACACGATCCTGCGCGAGGATCCGACCGTCTGATGAAGAGGCGAGGTCGGCAGCTGTTTCGAATGAGCTGGGGTGGCCTTGAGGTAATCCTCGATCCTACCAGAGGACTTTGAGCGGGGCTGGAGAGTTGGGAGGAGTTGCTGGGTGAGAGTACGAGGTCAAGATTCAAGAACCACCTCGTCGCTGGTTGCCCTCCTCCCCTCCTCCCCTCGGCTCGTTCCTGCTCTTCACTCTTTCCAGATCTTAGTTATCTGCGCCTCGCTCTCCCTGCACGATGCACATCGCCTTCCTTCCAGCTCTGAGCCTTCTGGCACTCGCCACGTCAGCTCATGGAGCGACTTTCAACTCCAAGGCCGTCAAGCAACTCACCGGGACCAGCTTCAAGCGGGCTGTTCAGGGATCAGAGGTGAGCTGGGGTGCGCTTGATCGGCCGGCGTAGAGCTCACCTAGCATTCTCCTTGCAGAAGCTGACCGTCGCCGCGTTCGTCGCGCCTTGGTGAGTCGCGTTTTCAGCTCCCTTGCGAGTTGGCTGCTGGAGGAAGTACGAGCTCGAAGAGGATCTTCATGAAGGGCAATGAATTCACGGCTGGTGGATCGGGAACACCTGGCTCCCATCTCCGCCGGACAACGCGCTAACTCGATTCCGGCTTTGCAGGTGTGGCCACTGTCAGAAGCTTGCGCCCGAGTACGATCGAGCAGCTGAGAACTTGAAGGGCCTCGTGAACATTGGTGAGTCCATCCTGTCAGGAGCTCGAAGCGAAGAGGGGGGAGCTGACGACGTCGTAACGTAGTCGCTGTCGACTGCGATGAGGACAAGAACAAGGGGCTTTGCGCAGAGCAGGGGATCAAAGGTGCGTTATTGCTTCACCGCACAGGACTAACCAGAAGCTGATCCGCTCCTCCTGCGCAGGATTCCCCACGCTCAAGGTTCGCACTCTCCCGCCCTCGCCCCGCAACCTCGCTAATCTTTCCGCCTCAGGTATTCCCCGGTGGCTCCGCCCCTCCGCAGCCCTACGATGGTGCTCGAACTGCCAAGGCCATCGTCGACTATGCTACTTCTCGCATGCCAACTTTCGTCAAGAAGGCAGCCACCTCATCCGAGGTTGAAGCTCTCCGGGCCAAGGTCCGCCCCTTCGCGCCCCCTCTCCCTCTGCATTTGATACTTACGAATCCGCACTCGCAGTCCGAAGCGAAGCCCATCTCACTCCTCTTCACCTCGGCCGCCCTCGTCACGCCCCTCTACAAGGCCCTCTCGACCGACTTCCACAAGACGGTCGACTTTTTTGCCGCTCGGGATTCCAAGGTTGGGAAGGAGGCAATGGCAGCTTTCGGCGTCGACAAGGTCCCCGCACTGATTGTGCTCCGGGGGGACAAGGTGGACAAGTACGAGGGTACGTCGTCCTCGTCTCCGCTGCTGGACCTCGCTGATGCCTTCTCTCGCTAAGGACCGCTCAAGTACGACGCCATCCACGCTTTCCTCAAGCCTTTCGCTTCGGCGAAGCCGTCTCCTCCGAAAGCAGGCAAGGACGAGCTCTGAACAGCCCCATCTGCAATTCCACCCTCTAAACACACACTTCACCGCTGCTCCTATTTGATCCCACTTCCGTAGTGGCGTTTCCTTTCCTGCTCAGCCTCGTCCACCTGCTCCCTCAGCTACAGGCCTCACCTCCAGATCTTCCCGCTTCAGCTGCGTGCCTCGAAGGGGGTCGGGGGTGGAGAGACAAGCAGAGAGATCGAACGTGGATGAAAAGAGCAGCAGGGAGCAGGGGAAGCGCAGCAAAAGAGCAGAAGAGGAGCAGAGCGCCGCGAATCGCCCTCCCAAACGCCCTCAGCGCATCTTGGTCCCCGCATCGGTACCCTTTCATCTTGCTCTACTCCCCCTCAGATCTTGGTGAACTCGATCAAGCTCCCCGTCCCCTTCTCCAACCTGCCCGAAAGGACGTTCTCCTCCGGCAGCTGCTCGAGCCTCTGCACCTCCCTCCGCACGTACTGCACCATCCTCTCCAAGCTCTGCACGAATTCGATATCCGGATCCTCGGGGTACAGCGCCATCGCCTTGAGCTCCGCTGCCGCTCGCAGCGGGTCGACCACTGGCTCATCGGTCTTGAAGACGTCCTGTCCCTTCGCGCCCTTCTTCATCGCCTTGAACTGGACGGGGTCGATCGCCATCGGGTTCGGGTTCGGGCCTAGCTTGGGCACTTCACCCGCCTTGGGTGCTCGCTTCCCCTTGATCCCACCTACGGCGCTCCACCCTCCACCAAAGATGTTCCTCCAGATCGCAGCGGCGAGCACGGCGTCCCCTCCCATCAACCCCTCGTCGTACGCCGCTACGCTCCCGTGGTACTGCTCCAGCATGTCCCGCATGTACCCCTTGATGAGCTTCCCTTGGGAAATGTTGTACGGTCCTCGGATCCGGAGCTCGATGTCGATGAAGAAGTGGTTGATGAGCTCTTGGATGTAGGTACGACCGAGCGGGGCGGGGAGGGATCGGAATCGGACCGAGAGGAGCCAGATGTGGAGAGTCGTGATCGAGAACCAGGTCTGAAAGGACGGGGGGAGGGAGCACTCTGCAGGAGAGCAAGCGCGTTAGCTGCTGCCTGCTTCGAGGACAAGAAAAGCGGGGCGCACCTTCGTAAAAGAATG
Organism: Glaciozyma martinii; assembly: GCA_025758715.1. Lineage (NCBI taxonomy): Eukaryota > Fungi > Basidiomycota > Microbotryomycetes > Kriegeriales > Camptobasidiaceae > Glaciozyma > Glaciozyma martinii. Next base: position 8,124 of record JANGFH010000210.1, on the reverse strand, counting down.
GAGCTTCGAGCTCGCCTCGCTCAGCGCATCGATCGTAGTAATCGCTGGCGGTCCTGATGGCGGTGGACGTTTGCGAGTTGTAGCCAAAGACTTTGGCGAGAGTGGTAACGACCGAGACGGTGAGGGGCGAGTATTTGCCTGCGCCGGGGAGGTTGGCGCCTGGGAGTCCAGTGGGAGTCGTTTTGGGGACGGGGCGGGAGGTGGAAGGGGTGGGACGTGGAGGGGGAGGAGTCGAGTAGGATCGGAGAGGTCGGAGGGAGGAGGAGATCGCGAGCGAGGTTGAAGGGGAGAGAGGAGCTCTAGTGGCTGAGCTGAGAGCTCGTTGAGCTGCTTTGGAGTAACTTGCCATCTTGAAGAGAGGTTGGGCGGGGATTGAGTGGGAGACAAACAGAGTTGGCGTCCGAGGATCGCGATCAGTGAAGACTACAAAATTGACTTCAAAATTTTGTAGTCTCCAATGATCTTTGAATTGCCTTTCGACTCGACGGACTCTTAAGCTCTCTTGTCCTCCTCCTTTCGCCTCCCAGGAAACACACGCCTCGCCCAGTCAGAGAATGGCCTACTTTCAGCAGCAGCAACAGCAGCAGCAACCTCAAGGTGGCCCTTCCCAGCCCTCGCCCTTCGCTCAACAATCGTCCTTCTACACCTCCTCCGCCGCTCCCAACCCCAACACCCAGTCCTTCAGCGGTCCTCAGTTCGGTGGTGGGAGTAGCAGTGGCTGGGGTGGAGCTTCTGGTTCCCCGGCAGGTGGTGCAGGAGGGTACGGCCAGTTTGGTGGAGGAGGATACGGCGGAGGAGGAGGAGGAGGGCAGCCGCAGTTTGGAGGAGGGATGCAAGGCGTTGGAGGTAGCGGAGGGATGCCGGCAAACTTTGGAGAGAAGGCCAAGCGGAACTACCTCCCTGGGTACCTCTCGTCAGGCGGCGCGATGGGTCAGGTACGTTCGCGTTTCGTGGTTCGAGGCAGAGTCAAGAGCTGACCTCTGTCACGCACAGTCTGAAGCTACGCCGCCGCAGAACGGAGGAGACGATTCGCGGACCTGGGACTCTCCTGCCAGCCGCACCTCCATCTCTGGCTCCCCCGTCTCGCGATTCGGGACTCAGAGCCTCTTTGGCAGCACGCGGGACGGGTTCGTCCTTCCCTCCTCGCATCTCTCGATGCTCCCTAACCTTGGCTATCGCAGAACGCCTTCTCGCTCGCCCAAAGCCTCCTACTCGCGCGAACCTCGGGCGCAGCTATACCGCACCGAAATGGAGGAGGACGCGCCGCCCATCTCCTCCCTCACCGAATCCCACTCGGCCGAATCCCTCACCGACTTTTCCGCCCCAGCTCCCTCCGTCTCTCCCCTCCCCTCCACCTCCCCTCTCCCCCCTTTGCACCCCGCTCCGAGCCCAACAGGCTACGCCCTCCACCTCTTTGGCTTCCCCTCGACTTCCCTCCAACTCGTCCTCTCCCACTTTGCTCAGTTCGGCGATATCCTCGAAACGACTCCTTCACCTTCGGGCGGGAACTGGGTCACCATCACCTACGCCCAACCCTGGGCCGCCGCTCGCGCCGCCCGTCGGAACGGCGAGATCATCGGTGGCGTCCTCATGATCGGCGTCAAAGTGGTCGACGAGGAGAGTCTGCGTACGGGGCTAGGCCCAGAGCAGCCGACTCAAGGAGCAGAGACGAAAGTCGCGGCTCCTGTACGCGCTCCGGCGAGTGGCGTTGGCAAGCCCGTGATGCTGGGAGCGGGGTCGGCGTTCAAAGCTGCTGCGCCTACGCCGCCTAGGAGGGGGTTCTTTGGGAGTGGGGAACCGGTGGTGGAGGGGAAGGACCCGCATGCGAGCTTGTTTGGGGAGAAGAATCGGCAGGCGGTGTTGGCGCAGGGGCAGGGGCAGAAGGGGGTGTTGGGCAAGGTTAGCGATATGGTGTTTGGGTGGTAAAGCTGCAACGTGCGCTGGTTGGATTTAGTGATTGCTGGAGGGGAGAGGGCGAGAGACGACGCGCTGCGTTTTTGACTGTGAGTTTCGTTACCGCCTCGCCCCCTCATCGCTCCCTCCTGCTCTCCTCCCACTACAGCACCGACAGCGATGCCGGACTCCTTTGAGATTCACTGGGCTTTCGTCGCCACCTCGAACGACGGCATCCAGACGCAGAGGCACAGCTTCTCCTTCGCGCGAGCTCCGTTCGCCGAAGGTGCTTGGTCGTTCTTCTCTCGACTGCAGCTCTTCGGCACCAGCAACAAGCACAGCTACTACCGGATCGCATTCGGTCTGGAGTGGAACGGAGTCGAGACTCCCGCCGAGTTCGAGAGGATCCTTCTCCGGGGGACCTTCGGCGACAGCGACGTCAAAGTGGACCTCCCCTCTTCCTTCCCCTCCCTCCACACCTCGGTTGTCTCGGCCCACAGCAGGGCGTTTATGGACACGGAATTTCCCTTCTCCGCCTTCGAGCGACTCGAGGTTGCATTCTCGCCCGGATCGAACGTAAAGGCGGGCTCTGTCGTGCGTGTCGTGACGGAGAAGGAGAAGGCTCGCGCAGCAAGGCAAGCTGGTGCGTAGACCAGCGAGGTTTTCTTCTTCCAGCTAACATTTCTGCCCGACAGAATCCCATCGCGCTCCCTGCCCCTTTCCCAACAACGTCCACCTCTTCTCCCCACGAACGCGTCGACACCTCTGGGCCAACACCGAAGACCTCAAGTCTAGCTCGCCGTACTTTGCCACCCTCTTCGCGTCTGGATTCGCGGAAGGGACCAAGTCTGCGTCGATCCTCGCGACTGAGCAAGATGCGGGAAGCGGTGCTGCGACGGCGGAGCTTTCGGATTCGGACGACGAACGGGACGATTCGCTGGACGTTGACGAGCGAGGAGACGGCGACAGTCCCCACCCGTTCCATTCGATCTCAATCACGAACGCAGCGTACACGACCTACCTCGCCGTCCTCACCTGGATCCAAACGGGCTTCATCGACTTCGCCCCCCTCTCCTCCTCCCTCTCGACCGCCTCTCCTGCGAAGAGGGAGGAGGCAGTCCTCAGCCGCGCGATGTCCGACGAAGATCCCCACCTCCCCACCCCCGCCTCTCCCAAATCCATCTACCGCCTCGCCCCCTTCCTCGAGCTCCCAGAGCTGCAGAGCCTCGCACTCGAAGGGATCAGCTCGCATCTCTCTCCCGCCAACGTCGCTCAGGAGCTCTTTGGCGAAACGAGCTTCCTCTATCGCGAGGTCCAGGAAGTCGAGATGGCGTATGCGGCGGAGCATTGGGAGGAGGTGCGGGAGAGCGAGGGGATGAAGGAGGTCGATAGGAGGGCAGAGGTAGGGGAGCTTTCGGCTGCTGCGGCTTGCGTTGGGGTCAAGTTGGCGATGAGGTTGAAGAAGTGAGGGGAGGGAGTGGGGAATCTGAGGTCGGAAGATAGCGAGGAGCTTGTTTACCATAGGACGAAATCGACTGAGGAGTTCCTGAAAGAACGGGGCGAGAAAGAGCATTGACAAGGAAGTTGAATCGACCTTCGCACGCAGGCGAAAAAAACGAACCGCTCACGAACCACCGCCGCCACCGCCGCCGCAACCTGGGAAAGAGTGTCGTTAGTAACGCCGTTCCCGTCTTCTTGTTTCGAGAACTTGCCTCCACCCCTGCCTCCGCCTCCTGCAGCCATTGCAGAGTGGTCAGCAATCTGAGCTGGGTTGGGCGGAAAAAGACGCACCTCCTCCTCCGCCGCAGCCTCCTCCGCCGCAGCCTCCTCCACCTCCACCGCCACCGCAGCCACCACCACCGCCGCAGCATGTTCCCAAAGGAGGAAGAAATGAGCGCTCATCGCTGGTAGCTGAAGCGCAAGAGGAGCGACGTACCTCCCGGACCTCCGGAGTCTCCACCACCGCAGGCTCCAGCGCTGTCGAACAACGCGTCAGCAGGTGGTGAGTATCCCAGAAATTTGAAGAACTCACCCGATCAGACAGCCACCTCCCCCGCCGGACGTCCCAGTGCTGGTCCCGCTCATCACGCTTCCAGCAACGACCGCACAGCCTGCCGCACCGGGGTAACCCCACCTGCGACGACATCAGCGAAGCCCCAAAGAAGAAAAGGGGGAATAACTCACGCGCCGTAGTAGGGATACAGCGGTACAGGGTAGAGAAACGCCGTCTCGTGCCCGCTCGTCTCGCGCCTCTTCTCCCCTCCCTTCGAGCTGGCTTTCAGCTCGTCCCTCTTCTTCCTCGCCTCAAACTCCTTAGCCCTCTTGACCCTCGCACGTTCAGCTGCGGGATTACCAACGAGAACGATCGAATTGTGCTCCGAGGGGTGAGTCGCGTCGGAATCGTCCGTGTTGGGAGTCGTGGCGAGCGTGGTGGGGGAGTAGTTGGGGGGCTTTGAGGAGAAGCCAAGCTTGGATGAGATCTTGCTGAGGGTCTTCTTGTCGGGGAGAGGGCAGCCACAAGTCGAGTAGGGGACACCGAAGCGAGCCTAGCGGGAGTGAGGAGTCAGGATCGCAAGCTGCAGAAAAACGAGAAACGGCAGCGCACCTCCCAAGCGCGAGCAGTAACGTCGTAGCCGGTAGAGAGAGTTCCCTCCTCAACCTTGTCGTTGTGGTCGAGGAAGCGTCCCACGACTTTGAGGCAATCGGTGCGATACTCTGCGCTCGCGAGGATCAGCTACGGCTCATGCGAGGATCCGACGAAAGCGCACTGGAAGAGAAGAGTTGATGCGTGTGCCAACAGAGGTCGATGTCCAGCGTAGGGACGAAGAAGGTGGAGGGACTGGAGGCCAGGGGGTCCAGGAAGGCGTGGTAGCGAGCTATGGAGCGGATGAGGATCGAATCGTCGACGTCGAACCGATCGGGGTTCGTCCATCCGAGATCGTGCATTTTCTGAACAAAGGTGCCTTGGCGAAGAACCTGCGGTCGAGAGTCAGCAAGGTTCTGGGGGAGGAGGAGACGACGAAACGCACGGCGGTCGTGAGGTCCAGGGAGAAGTTCTCGCCGCGAGTATACGCCGAAAGGATTGACTGGACACTGCGAAGGGGTTGATCGCTGATTAGATTCGTTCCAATGAGCAGCAAGCAAACCGAAACGCACGTTCGACCACCCCTCTTGAACTGCTTCGAGAGCTTCTCGCGAGCTCCGGCGAGGGACCAGCCCATCGTCTCCTCAAACCGCGGTGGGGAGATGTCGAAGCCGTGTGGACCGACGAAGAGAAGGTTCCTGATCTTTGTCGCTCGGGCGCAAACAACTTGGGGCAAGGCGGAGAGGGCAGTTCCGACGCCGGTGAAGCAGGTTCCGCTGTTTCCGACTGGAAATTAGTGGATAGCAGCACGACGGTGGGAGGAAAGGGCGCACGCAAGGTACGGCCCGTTGTCGTCTCCGAGACAGAGACGGATGTCGCGCGCCAGTCGGGCGACACCGAGAACTTCATGAGTGATGCGGAATCCCTGCGAGTTGGAAACCTCAAAGTTCTGTTGCGCATATCCCGTTCCAGTTTCGCTGAGCCAGGCTGGAGAAAGAGCGTCAGTACATAGCTGAAGGGAAGAGATCTTTCGGGTTGGGACTAACGAGTGAAGATGCGCTCGTTCGTTAGTTGCGGCCTGAGCCTGAGGCAAGTCGAAAGAATTCCAGCGGGTCGAAAGGCGTATCCGTGCGATCCTCCCATGATTTGACCTGTTCCGCTCGGTGGATCGGGGTGAGAGAGGTCCTGCTGATGAGCTTGATCTGGGAGAGGGTCAGTCGCTGGCAAAGGCGTTCGGATCTCGAGGAACTCACGATAGCGGCCAAAGGAAACTCCCTCAGAGCACGCCGCTGGGAAATGTTTCTTTCGCAATCGTCGCGGTACCAGCTGGAGAGCCGAAGATTAGCTGTCGGGCAGGAGAAGCGGGGTGACGCCGCGCGTACCGAGGATTGAGCAGATAAGCATGCCACACCAGCAAGCAGTCGAGCGGGGGAAGCTCAGACTTTCCTGGTGCCGCCGTCTCGAGGTACAGCTCGAACCGACGGACCGCAATCGTGCAGAAGACGCTCCAGCGGGCCTCAGATCCAAGGTGAGCGGCGAAGCCCTCGCAGCCGTTCTCCACCGTCCTCCGCAAGTTATGAAAGGCTCCGAGCAGTGAGAGGTGTCGCTTGACGTCCTGTGAGGCAGAGGATGAATTCCTGGACCAAGCGGAGAGGTGCGGGGACGTACCAGGGGGTCGACCAGGGAGGGAACCCTGGTCGAGTTGATCTTGAAGGTGGCGTGAGGAGTAAACCCGTAGGCGGGCAGCTGCTCTTGTTCGGCTGCCATGGTGTAGAGAGGGAGAGAGGGAGAGAGGGAGGAGGCGTGCCACGCTGCCTGGGCGAGACGCAAATAGGCACGTGTTCGCCATAGTCCGCCTCGTTGTCAGGAGAACGTACGCCACCCTCGAAAGTACGACCGGAGGCTAGCTTGTACCTTGCCATTTCGCGGACGGAAGTAGGAGAGGAACGACCTCGACTCGCCATGAATCTCCGTCTCGCTTGAGCACCGCTCCCCCTCCCCCGCGAAGCTCTCGACACCGCCAGCAACTCTTTCGTGGGCTAAATACTAACATTTCCAAAACAGAGTAGTTGGATTGTACGCCTCACTGCTCCATCGGCGGCGCTCCCTCCTCCGCTCCCGCCGACTCGGCAGCGCCAAACACCTTGAACCGGCCGTTGAACTCGAGCGAGAGTGGTCGTCCTGCACCGAGCTCTACATCAGCCCACGTCCCGTTCCTGCACCACGAGGGAAAGACTCACCTCCGTAAGAGTACGACTGGAACTTGGCAATCGCCGTCTCGGCCTCCTCGATCGTGCTGAACTGGACGACTCCGGCGCCCTTGGAACGACCGCTCTCGAAGAGGACTTCGGCCTCCTCGACCTTGCCCGTCGTCTGGAAGAGCTCGATCAAGTCCTCGTTGCTGGTCGACCAAGGAAGCTGCGCGCAAAAGACGTCAGTACGGTGTTCGAGGAACAGCGACGACGAGAGGGACGAACGTTCTTGACGAAGATCTGAGTAGAAGGAGGCACGACGACGCCAGGGACGGACCCGGCGTACGAAGCGTTGAACCCCCTCGGCGCAAACTGGGCTCCGAACCCTCCTCGTCCGCCCGCGAATCCTCCCTGGAACCCTCCCGCAAACTGGTCGCCTCCTTGACCCGCGAACTGGTCGGGAGCGAACTGCTGGTGCCCGCCGAAGCCTCCCTGGAAACCCCCGCGAGCAGGGAAGCCTCCTTGGAAACCTCCGCGACCGCCGAATCCTCCGCCGAATCCTCCTCGTCCTCCGCCGCCAGGAGGTCCCGAGCGGTCCTCGCGAACCTCGAGGATGTTACCTTGGAACTCGAAGCCGTTGTACATCGCTGCAACAAGGAATCAGCAAGCGATCACAAGGGACCGAGAGGGAGGGACGAACCGATGGCGTTTTGAGCATCCTGCGAAGTCTCGTAGACGACGGTTCCGGTTCCCGAGGGCGTGCCGTCAGGGTTGGTCTTGGTGTCGGCGCGAATGATGGATCCAGCGGCGCGAAAGAGATCCTTGAGGTCCTGCCATCCGACGTTGAAGGGGAGCTGCGAGAACAGTCAGCGCGGGTTTCCTTGCGAGCGAAGACGGGAACGACGCACGCCCTGCACGAACAAATGCCGTCCCTGTCCAGGAGCAGCTCCTCCGAATCCTCCTCCTCCTCCGCCAAAGCCAGGCTGGAAGCCAGGCTGGAACCCTCCGCGTCCTCCGGCGAATCCTCCACCGCGAGGAGGTCCCGAGAAGGCGCCAGGTCCCATGTAGCCCGCGCGTCCGGAGACAGCGGCGGCGCCGTACCGAGCGTCGTCCTCACGATCCTGAGTGCGAAGGGTTAGCACGCCAGTGGAGAGGAAGGAGGCAACGAGGACGAACCTCGCGGATGAAGAGGGGTCGACCGAGGAGCGTCTGGTCGCTGAGCTCGCGAATGGCCTTCTGGGCTTCTTCAGGCGCGCTGAATTCGACGACACTGCGGTGGGGAGTTAGCTTGGCGTTTGCTGAGCGCGAGAAGGAGAAACGTACCCGCATCCCTTTGACATGCCGTTGGGCAGCATCATGATCTCGGCGAAGACGACCGTGCCAGCTGTTGGCGCGAGTTGGAGGCGGCGAGGGAGAGTCGGTACGGGATAGGGGGAGAGGGAGGGAGAGGAGAGG
>JANGFH010000209.1:96003-128093 GCA_025758715.1 Glaciozyma martinii | reverse complement strand
CAAAGTGCAGGAGCGAGAATCGACCCAGCTCGCTCGGAATCCAGGAATGCGGCTTCCTCTTCCTAGGCTCGCTGTTACCGCAATCTGGGTCGCTTCTTTAGAGTAACCCCCCGTTCGAGCAGTAGCCAGTTCACACAGGGGAACTCACCGAACGGAGGTCAAAAAAAGAAAAACTTTCTACCCACCTCACGAATACAAGGTTGATTACTTCTTTCCAGCGCTCCTCCTCTCCCTCGGCTCCTCACACGCAGAATGGCTGAGGAACCCTCGTCTTCCTACTTCCTCTCTGTCCTCTCCAAGCCTCCGCCGCTCGTCGCGTTCGACGCGTTCAAGAAGGTCAGCTCTCCCTCTCGACCGCAGCTCCACCGGCGCCTGACAGCTAGCTCCCCCTCACGCAGACCAACGCCACGTACAAGGAGCGGACCACGAGGGGTGGAGTCCTGACCCTCATCATCGGCGTTCTGGTCGCGATCCTCGTCTGGACGGAGCTGCGCCAGTACCTCTATGGCGAGGCAGACTACAGCTTTAGTGTGGATAGGGGAGTTGGGCACACGCTCCAGCTCAACTTTGATGCCACGGTGGCAACCCCGTGTCACTGTGAGTCTAGTTGGGAAGGGGAGCTGTGGGAGGGGCGAGCTGATCTCTTCGGGGCCAGATCTCACGGTCGACGTGCGCGATGCTGTTGGCGACCGGATGCACGTTAGCGACGAGTTCAAAAAGGATGGCACTTCGTTTGCGATTGGTGAAGCACAGCGAATTCAGTACGCTAGCTCCTCCGCCCGGCGACCCACTGGGACTGACGGCATTCTCCCCAGAAACCTACACAACCAAGTGGACGCGTCTGCCTCCAAGATGGTGCGAGACGCGAGAGGGAGTCGACGAAGCCGGGTCTTCCCCAAGACGGCGCATGTGGTCGAGAACGGGCCGGCTTGCAGGGTCTACGGGAGCATGGAGGTCAAGAAGGTTACTGGCAACTTGCACATTGTGAGTTGGGACGGGACGGATCGCTGGAGGAGAGGAAGCTGACCGTCTTCGCTCCCATTCAGACTACTCTAGGCCACGGCTACCTCAGCTGGGAGCACACGGATCATGCACGTGAGCCTGCCGAAGCCACTCTTTCCCCTGAACTCCCTGCTGACCTGTTCTCTCCCAGTCATGAATCTCTCTCACGTCATCCACGAGTTCTCTTTCGGGCCTTACTTCCCTCGGATCTCGCAGCCACTCGATAACTCGGCGTGCGTTTCCTTTTCTTTCGTCCAAAGACATTCCTGCATGATACTGACGCTTCGTTTGCTCCCCACAGAGAGATCACCACTGCGCGTGCGGTGTTCCTGACGACAAGCCTACCGAACGCGCGCTGACTCCCTCGCAGACTTCCACATCTTCCAATACTTTGTCAGCGTCGTCTCGACAACCTACATCGATGCTCGACGGAGAGTGCTCGATACGAACCAGTACTCTGTGACCGACATGAGTCGTGAGACGGAGCATGGAAAGGGTGTTCCAGGTGAGCCTGGCCAGGAACCCGCTGGGGACCGTTTCTCACCGAAGCTGCTACTCTCAGGGATCTTCTTCAAGTACGACATCGAGCCCATGGCGTTGACGATCCGAGAGCGCACCACCACGCTTCTCAACTTTCTCGTTCGGCTCGCGGGTATCGTCGGCGGAATCCTAGGTTTGCTCCCCTCCTCCGAGTACGCTGCGTTCGGAAGCTGACGGTGGTGCTCTCTTCCCCAAGTCTGCTCCGACTACGGCTTTCGAACCTTTGGATTCCTAGTCGACCAGTTTTTGTACAGGCACAACGGGCCGTCGAGCGCGCCGATCCCAGTGTCCGTCGCCTCCCCCACCCCACCACAGTCTCGCAGTGGCGGTATGCGAGATCGCGGGTACAGCATAGGCAGGGACCAGCGGTAGCACGAAGCCTGTCAATCGAGAAGTTTGGTGTAGACAGCGTCGCGAGCAGAAGGAGAGAAAGGGCGACTCTGAGAAAGAAACGTCCCGAAACTAGCCCATGTTACACCTCCCTCCTCGTCGCTCGCGAGCTCAGCTCCTGCTACCAAGCCTCGCCAAGCTGTCCTCTGATGTCCTGCAGAACGCGTAGGGTTGTCAGCTTTCGACCCGATCAAAGGAGCCCGGCGGGACCACTCACTCTGCCTCCTCGATAGCATCCGATTGACCAACCTGTGCAAAGCCCAGTTCATCAGCTCCTAAACCTTGTTCCACCTCAGTCTTATCACCTACCGCCCTCAAGACCGACTTCTTGCTGGATTCTTGCATCTCGCCCGCGATGATGAGTTCGTCCAGGATCTGAGGGGGGGACAGGTCAGTCAGGAGCCGCGGTAGCTCGGCGAAACGGAGCGCACGGAGTAGGCCTTTTGGAAGTTGAAAATGCTGGCACGGAAAGCGTTGGTTAGCGGGTCCAAAGAGGTCTGGCGCGTCGCCCGCTCACAGGTCAAGCTCGCAGACCTGCACCACTGGGTTAGCTACCGTTGCAACCAGCCTTGCAAGAAGAAGACGCACGTTGCCAAAGTACCGATCCAGCACCTCGACGTATCTGCAAGTCGAAAGAGAGTGAGCGTTTGCAACGCGCAGGCGCCACGAAGGCTGGACGAACCGGTGGATGATCTCGAGCGTGATGAGCTCGTTGTCGTGCTGTCCAACTCCAGTCACAAAGAACAAGCTGGCATACCGCCGGTAGATGACCTTGGAGTCTGCAAGCCAGCGCGCACAGCGGTCAGCTCCCTCCTCGAACGCCCCTGCCACGCCGCCTGCTCAGCACGCACGCACCTTTGTACTCTAAGAAGTTGCACATGCGCGTCCGCCGGGCGAGTACGAGTTGAGTGACGTCCTTGACAATCTTGCCTGCAGGTAAAGGGGAGGGGTTCAGCTCCAGCCAGCCAGAACGTCCAAAGCCAGAGGGCGCACTCTTGTTACGCGAGCTCATTGTCGTGAACCATTTCGCAAGCCGAACCTTGCCTTGCCTGTGGGAATAGGTCAGTGAGGTTCCTCGTGCTCCGGCCCGAGTTTGAGCGCACCGAGAGATGAGGAGGATAAAGGAGACGCCTGCAGGGAGAGGTAGAGGGAGTGGTGAGCTATCTCCCAGCTGAGGGAGAGGCTCAACTCGCCGTTCTCGCGTTCCTGGAGCCCAGTTGACATTCCTGCTTGCGTTCTCGCAGAGGGAACGTGTTTAAGAAGGACGGGAGGAGAAGAAGGGGAAGTGACGAGGGGAATCCGTTCGTCGGAGCTCCTCTCTCTCTCTCCCCAACCAGCTTTGGAGTCACGCCGACCCAACAGCGCTCTCGCCGACCTCTGATTCTGCCCAACTCCCAGTCTAACCAGCTCGAGGATCAACCCGAATCAAATGGCGACGTCGGCGACGAACCCCAGTCGCGGAGGCGCTGGACCTTCTCTCCACCGCCAGCGCTCTTGCTCCTCGCAGTCTTCCTACGAAGGTCCCAGGCTCAACAACTCGACGACCGGATCGCTCATCGTTGTCGCCAATCGCCTCCCCGTCAGCGTCACCCCAGATTCGTCCGTCGAAGGAGGCTATCGATTCGCCGTCTCGAGTGGAGGGCTCGCGAGTGCGCTGTCGGGCTGCAAGAAGCGGATGGACTTTACTGTGCGTGCTCTTCAGCGAGCTCCCTCTCGCAGCTCTCAGCTGACCGTGGATCGGTTCTGCAGTGGATCGGATGGCCAGGTGCGATAAGCTTAGTGCACCCCGCCGAAGACGAGCTGATCCAGCAGCTCCCCAGGCTTTGACGTCCCGGATATCGACCGCGACTACATCACCAAGCGCCTCCAGAACGATTTCTCCTGCATCCCCGTCTACCTTTCTGCCGAAGTCGCGGAGCGATACTACAACGGCTTCTCCAACAGCATCCTCTGGCCTCTGTTCCACTGTGAGCTCGCCCTGGCCCACGACCAAGAGGGAAAGCTAAACTTTAGCGCAGATCATCCTGGAGAGATGTCGTTCGACGAGACGGACTGGCTTGCGTACCGTCAGGCGAACCTCCTCTTTGCGGAGGCGGTCCAGCGAGAGGTTCAGTCTGGGGACATTGTTTGGGTTCAAGGTCAGCTCGTCGTCTCTCCATTCTGTAGCCTCGCGCTCACCCCTCGCGCCCACCAGATTACCACCTCTGCCTCGTCCCTCTCTATCTGCGCGACCTCCTCGGACGTGACCCGGCGTCGATGGGCCCGAATGCTCAGCGCGACATTGCAGGCATGTTCGACGGCCTCACGCTCGGCCCGCAGGCAGCCTCTCCGAGGATTGGCAGCACAGCACCGAACGGAGTCAACGGCACTCACGGGAAGGTCGTCGTGCACGAGGTTCAGATCGGGTTCTTCCTCCACACGCCGTTCCCCAGCTCGGAGGTCTTCCGGTACGTCCTTTCGGTCCTCTGCATCCAGTCAAGGCTGACCGCCGTCGCAGAGTGCTCCCTGTGCGCCGAGAGATCCTCCTCGGCATCCTCAACTGTGACTTGATCGGCTTCCACACGTACGATTACGCGCGTCATTTCCTGTCGAGTGTCTCGAGGCTGCTTGGCTTCAGCTGTCTCCCCAACAGCAAGTCGTTCAGACCGCAATTCTTTATGCCTGGCAGCTGACGAAGAATCGCAGGCGTCGAGCTCGTCGGACGACATGCGACCGTCGGCACCTTCCCCATCGGCATTGAGCCCAGTCAGTTCTTGGAGGTACGGTTCGATCTGCCCGCTTCTAGGAGCAGTAGCTTACACTTGCCTGAACGCACGCAGTGCCTCGAGAAGGACAGCGTCATTCAGCGTGTCGCCGCTCTTCGGCGTCGCTTCGAAGGAGTCAAGATCATCGTCGGCGTCGACCGCCTCGACTACATCAAGGGCGTCCCGCAGAAACTCCACGCTCTTGAAGTCTTCCTCGACGAGCACCCGGAATGGATCGGCAAGGTGGTCCTCGTCCAAGTCGCCGTTCCCTCTCGCCAGGACGTCGAGGAGTACCAGAACCTTCGCGCCTCGGTCAACGAGCTTGTCGGGAGGATCAATGGTCGCTTCGGGACGGTCGAGTTCATGCCGATTCACTTTATGCACCGCAGCATCCCGTTCGACGAGCTGTGCGCGCTCTACGCCGTCAGCGACGCTTGCCTCATCACCTCGACTCGCGATGGGATGAACTTGGTGGGTTCCGAGACTTCCCCAGGCGAGCCTTCCCACTGATGCAGAGCTCTTCAGGTCTCGTACGAGTACATCGCCTGCCAACAAAAGCGACATGGAGTCCTCATTCTCTCCGAGTTCGCCGGCGCCGCTCACTCCCTCAACGGCTCCCTCATCGTCAACCCCTGGAACACGGCCGAGACGGCGAATGCCATTAACGCCGCAGTCACGATGGCTCCCGTGACGCGCGAGGAGAACTACAACAAGCTGTTTGCGTACGTCTCGCGATATACCGCGAGTCATTGGGTGCGTTCCCTCCCCTTTTCGTTCTCGAGATCCCGCTGACGATCGACTGCCAGGGGACTACGTTCGTCGCGGAGCTTCAGCGTCTTCATCAGGAGCGTCAAGCTATCACGGAGGCCGAGATCGAGGAGGAGGATTGGGAGGGGCGGCAACGGCTTCAGCGGCAGAAGCTCGTCGAAAGGCTTTGATGGGGAGTTGAAGGAGGGTTTTTTTTTTGCAACATACACGCATTCTACGACAGTTGCGACCAGTCGAAGAACGCGTCGCGAGCGAGCAAGGTCAACGTGACTTGGGGACTTCGCCCTTTCCTCCTCCCCCCATCTCGCCTCAGGGCTTCCGCCCATCGAACGCCTCAGCCTTTCGTCTGGAGATGCCCACCGCGGCAGAGCTTCTCGCCAACGGGGGAGCTGCCACTGGTGCCGCCGCTACTCCCTCTGCCCGCCCCACCTCGTCCTTCCGCTACAGCAATCCCTCAGCCCTCGCCCGCCCTCTCACCTCGGCCTCCAAAGCCGCCCCACTCGTCAGCAGCAAAGCCATCCCCGGCTCGGCAGGCTGGAAGGGCAAGGAGAGGGAGATCCAAGGCCCGCCTGCAAAGGAGGTCCCGCCGACTGCAGCAACCAGCGCCGCCGCCTCCTCCGCCACCGGGTCGCGCGTACACGGAATGGGACCTCCAAGATCTGCTTCTAAACATACGAAGGCGGCCGCCGTTGGAGGGAAGGTCGGGGGTTCCACCGGCGGGAAGGGCAAGGGAAAGGAGCATGCTGGGACGGACTCGCTCAGGACACGCATGGCTGGACCGAGTGATCAGAAGGCTGGCCTGCTTCGAGATCCAGAGGAAGTCAAGCAGATCATCTGGGAGGCGTCCAAGGGATCAAAGTTCTTCTTGGTGAATCTTCGCTAGGCCTCCCTCCTTCCCCTCCAGTGCTAACCCTCGTGACTGCGCAGGACCAACAGCGTCGAGACGAGGAACTAACGGTCAAGGTCAACGCTCTCACTCGTCACCTCGACTCCCTCGTCCGGCAGCGCGGCGGCGACCTCCGCGCCGAACAAGCGCTCGTTGATCAGAAGCTCGCGGAGTACGAGCGTAGGCGGGACCTGAGCCAGACCGTCGTCGTCGTCGAGTGCGTTGCTCCTTTTATCAGTTGAATGGCTTGAATAACCTGTCCGCATTGCAGTTGCGACGCTTTTTACGCGAGCTGCGAGACCAAGGCGAATCCGAAGCTCGAAGGTGCCGTCGGTGCCGTCGCTGATTCCTCATCCTTGCCGTCGCTGATTCCTCAGTCGCGCAGGGAAAGCTTTCGCGGTGGGCTCTGGCGTTCTCACGACTGCTTCGTACGAGGCGAGGAAGTATGGATGTCGCTCAGGTGCCTCCTTTTCTTCAACAAGGGGTTGACCGAATGCTCACTTTTGCCCAATTCGCAGCCATGGTGAGCTTCCGCGTGTTCACAGATCTTTTGAAGTGCTCATGAAGAGGATAGGCTGGCTTCGTCGCGAGGAAGCTCTGCCCTCATCTCATCTTTGTGCCGCTCAACTTTCCTCTCTACACGGCCGCCTCCAAGGACATCTTCACGATCCTGCGCCAATACGGGGACATGTCGCCTGCCTCTCTTGACGAAGCTTGTACGTTCTTATCTCCCACTCCCGCCGGGCCGAGCTGATCTCGTCCGGCGGCCACCCCAGACGTGCGTAATTCTCCCCAGGCTGCTCTCCCACAGCCAACTCACGAAGGCCACAGTGCTCTCTCACCGAATACTGTCGGCTCAATGGCGTGACGCCTGCGGAAGCT
This sequence comes from Glaciozyma martinii, assembly GCA_025758715.1. NCBI lineage: Eukaryota > Fungi > Basidiomycota > Microbotryomycetes > Kriegeriales > Camptobasidiaceae > Glaciozyma > Glaciozyma martinii. The sequence goes on along the minus strand of JANGFH010000209.1, from coordinate 120,881 downwards.
GCTCGACGGATGCGCGAGCAAGTCAAGAAGGAGACCGGTGCGTCCTCGCAGTTTCTCTCTTTCTGCCTCGCTTGCTGCTGACTGCGGCTTCCTCAGGCCTCACTGTTTCTGCGGGCGTTTCTCCCAACTCGATGATCTCCAAGATCGCCGCCGATTTGAACAAGCCCGACGGCCAGTTCGTCGTCGAGCCAACTCGCGAGGCGTGCATTGCGTTCATGAAGGATCTTCCGATTCGCAAGGTGCCTGGGATCGGCAGAGTACGACGCCTTCGCTCCCTCGTCGCCGTTCTTCTAACGTCTCCCTTCGTCGCAGGTCAGCGAGCGGTGGCTCCAGGCGCTCGGAGTCTTGACGGTAGGCGATATCTACGCGCAGCGCGGCAAGCTTTACCTCGTCGTGAGTGTCGTTGGACCCCTCTGCTCGAGCAACCTGACCCTGCGTCCACAGCGAGGTCAAATTGGCCTGGACTTCCTCTGTCGCGCGTACCTTGGTCTCGGCTCCACCACCATCAGTCACGGCACCAGGGCAGGACGAAAAGGCATCGGCTGCGAGCAGACGTTCCATCCTACGTCAAAGCCCGATGCTCTGTTCGGCATGGTGAGCCTTCGCTGCTCTGCGACCTTCCAGAACCGCTGCTGATTCTCGTCGTCGCAGCTTCGCAAGATCGCCAAATCTCTCGCAGAGGACATGCGAAAGAGCGGGTATTCGGGAAGAACGATCAATCTGTGAAGCCTCTCTCCGCGCGTCTTCTTGAGCGCCAACTCATCTCCCTTTTCGCAGGAAACTCAAGCACGACACCTACGAGTCCATTACGCGCGCTAGGACGCTCGGCAAGGATATCTACTTCAACGACGCCGACACGCTCTATCGGTGCGCTTCATCGCTCTCGTCGCCCTTCGATCGGGGACCCGAAGACTGAACCACAACCGCAGGGAAGGCGAACGACTGCTCAAGAAGGAGATCGCCGACCGAGCCAAGGCGGTTGCTCGTGGCGACAAGGTCAAGGGAGGAGGGAAGGAGTTTTCTCTTCGTCTTATTGGGCTTCGCATGAGCAACTTGCGGGACGATCGCAAGGAGAAGAAGTCGGCGCGCAACTTGAACAAGGTGAGTCGCGTGTCGAGTCTGGCTGGCGGTCCTGAGCGCTGAGCGTTTGATCCCAGTGGAAGAAGGACGACAAGGGCGTCGGAGGGTCTAATCTCCCGAAGGACGAGGACACGGACGAGGATGAGGACGATGGCGAGGACAGCGACTTTGGCCACATTGAGGACGAGGAAGATCGTGCCGAAGTCGATCGCGAGGACGAGGAGGAGGCCGCTCAGGGCGACGACGACCAAGGCGGAACGGAACGAGGCATCCAAGTCCCGAAGAAGCGCTTCATCGGCTCGAGTTCGAAGGAAGGAGGCAGCGCCGAGCTGAGCGACGAACGCGTGCGCGAGTTGGAATGCCCCGTGTGCGGGAGAACGTTCGAAGCGTCTCCGGCGGCGATGGCTGCCCATGTTGCTGCCCACTTTGGTGCGTCTCTCTTTCCTTCCTCTTCGCACCGTTCGCTGATGTACGTTTCCGCAGGCGACGACGAACCTGCGAAGGGAAGCTCGAAGAGGAAGACGGCGGGGGCTCCTCCTCGAGGGAAGAAGAAGCCGAGGTTGCTGGACAGCTTCCTGACCAAGTCTTGAGGGAACACGAGGGGTTTGTGCTTGTTGTTTTATTCATTCGTTCTGCAAGAACGAGAGAGCGGCGAGAGACTCTCATGGTCCGGGGTTCCGGAACGAGGTCGCTACTGCGCCCAATCTGTGCCGCTGCAAGGCAGTGAGCTCAGTTTTCAGCTCAAACCTGTTGATCTTGCGTTGAGATTGGATCCCTCAAGGGAGAGTTCCTGGCGAACTGGCACCAACTGCACTGAGGACTACTGAGGAGGGAGCTCGACGCGCGCGTTTCGAGTTGGCGCCCCTTGTCCTCCTCCTCCGCCGTTCGACTGCAACAATCCAGCACGCACTTGACCAGCTGCACCCTTCGTCTGGTACAGAAGCCACCCAACGCACTCGGCTCGACTCCCGACAACGCCAGCGGAAAGCGTGCCCACGCAACTGCTCTAGCTCGCCGACGGGGCCGCACAACCTACACAGGGCTACTCCCCCGCTTTTACGCCTCTTCCCAGCCACCTTTCTATCCTCTACGCCTACACGTCCACGCAACGAACCGGAATGAGCAAGGCTCTCAGCATGAACGGAGGCAACAGGAGCACGAACCGCTTTTCCGCTCTCCAGTCGTTGGCGGCTGAGCAGGACACGGAGATTGAAGATGAATTGGCACGAGGTGAGCTTTGCAAGGACAGGCTCTGCGGGGTGCAGGGAAGAACGCGGAGTGTCGTGGGCGGGAGTGTGAGGCGGGAGGAGGTGTATGCGTGGCGGGATAGCAAGGCAGGGGGGACACGACACCAAGCCGTGGTAACCAGCTGCACCGCTGGAGGACTGGTTCTCAAGGCTCCAAGCCGTCTCCAGGAACCATCGCTGACTTGGGCTCCGCCTTTGACCAGCTCAAAAGCGCCTACGCGACCTCAAAGCCCGCATCTCAGCTCAGTCCAAGAAGAACTTTGTGCTCGAGCGGGACGTTCGCTACCTCGACAGTCGAATCGCTCTCCTTATCCAAAACGTGCGTGCGCGGGAGAGGCAGCTGGTGGCAGCCCAGGTGGTCTCGTGCTTGAACGGGGAGCTAACGCCTCGTCTTCCCCTTCCCCTTTAGCGCATGGCGTTGGACGAGCGAGAAGAGGTACGGGAGCATCTGGAGGATATCGACGAAGGACAGGACTCGAACCTCGACGATCGCAGGATGCAGGTTCGTCCAGTTCAGACTCATCGCGGGGCTCCAGCAGCTAACCCCTTCCTCCCTTCTCAAGCAATACGCCAACCTCTTCTTCCTACTTCAGTCCGAGCCAAGACATATCGCCTCCCTCTGCCGCCTCGTCTCCCTCAGCGAAATCGACACGCTGCTCCAAACCGTCATGTTCACTCTCTACGGAAACCAGTACGAGAGCCGCGAGGAGCACTTGCTTCTCACCATGTTCCAGGCAAGTTCTCTCGCCATCGTGGTCTCTTCCTTCGAAGCTAACTCTTGTGCCTTTCCCAGTCCGTTCTCTCTGCCCAGTTCGAGACCGCCACCGAGTTCGGATCCCTCCTTCGCGCCAACACGCCTGTCTCGCGTATGATGACGACCTACACGAGGCGAGGACCCGGTCAGAGCTACCTCAAGAGCGTGCTGGCCGAGAGAATCAACAGCCTTATCGAGCACAAGGATCTCAACCTCGAGATCAACCCTCTCAAGGTGCGTTCACGAGATGAAGGAACCGGGGAGGGCGTTAGCTGACCCGGCTCCCTCGCAACCAGGTCTACGAGCAGATGATCAACTCGATCCTGGACGAGACTGGAACCCTCCCCGACGACCTCCCGAAAGCCGTCTCTCCCGAAACCGCCGCAGCGAACCCCGACGTCCAGAACATCATCTCTCCCCGACTCACGATGCTCATGGAGATTGCCAACAGCTTTCTCCTGACGATCATGGACAGCATCGACAGCGTGCCTTACGGAATTCGTTGGATCTGCAAGCAGATTCGGAGCTTGACAAAGGTGAGCAACGGCGAAAAGCAGGAGAACGACGAGCTGAACCAATGGGATCCACAGCGCAAGTACCCGGAGGCGACCGACTACGCCATCTGCTCCCTCATCGGAGGCTTCTTCTTCCTCCGCTTCATCAACCCCGCCATCGTCACCCCCCAAGCCTACATGCTCATCGACAGCCTGCCGACAAGCGCAAAGCACCCCCGGCGGACACTGACTCTGGTGCGTCTAGCGTGCGCGCAGGTGGATGTCAGTGACTGATTCTCTCCCGGCACAGATTGCCAAGATGCTCCAAAATCTCGCCAACAAGCCGTCGTACTCGAAGGAAGCCTACATGATGAGCCTCAACCCTTTTGTCGACAACAACAAGGCGAGGATGAACGCGTTCCTCAACTTGTTGTGCGACGTGGGAGACTTTTACGATACGCTCGAGGTGCGTGGCCGCTTGCGATTCGGTTTCTCGGGGTAGCTCTGACGCATCTTGGCCCTCGCAGATGGATCAGTACATGGCGCTGTCGAAGAAGGACCTCCAGATCAACATCACAATGAACGAGCTCTACAACACGCAGTCGCTCCTTGTCCAACACCTCGATTCTCTCGTGCGTTGACTCCTCTCCGCTCGCGAGGGAATCGTCGCTGATCGATGTGATCTAGGCTCGCAACGACAAGCAACACCTCCGCATCCTCCTCGACGAGCTCGGACCTCCTCCCGCCCAAGTTCCTCGCAAGGAGAACCGAACGATCGAGCTGCCCCTGTACAGCCGGTGGGAGATGCCGATCCAGGACATCACGACGGCGCTCATGGCGGAGAACAACGTCACGCAGAACGACATCCTCTACATGGAGACCAAGTCGATCTTTGTCCAGCTCATCCGATCCATCCCCCAACTCGCCGAACGCCGCCCGATCGTCCTCCCTGGCATCGCCGAACGCGCCGCGACGGCCAAGGACGCCACCCTCGTCCGCAAGGGGATCAAGGTCAAGGAAATGCTGCGCGAGCTCGAAGAACTCCGCCTCGTCGACCGCAAGGACTCGTACAAGCTCCTCACGGAGGAGGTGACGAACGAGCTCATCCACCTCGGCAACTTGCGCGAGAAAGTCGTGCTCGAGACGCGGTCGCTCGAGGCCGTGTACAAGACGATCGGCGACCACAACAACTACCTTCGATCTCAGCTCGAGCAGTACAAGGCGTACCTCCAGAACGTGCGGCAGACAAGCAGCGGGAAGGGCAGCAAGGGCAGCAGCGGCGTCGGCGTCGTCACGATCGCGGGCAAGGACTCGAAGCCGGCCAAGTCGCAGCTCTTGGGACCGTTCAAGTTCACGCATGCTCAGTTTGAGAAGGACGGCATCATCATGGAGACGAACGTGCCGGAGAACAGGTGAGTTCTGTGGGATTTCGAAAGCGAAGCGGCGGCTGACGAGTTTTGTTCCTTCAGGCGGGCGAGCATCTTCTTCCTCGTTTCGTGCGCATCCACCTTCTCTTTTTCAAGCATAGCGTCGCTCACGCCTTGTTGTTTGGCAGCTCTCCTACGCCTGGCGCGTTCCTCATCGCTCTCCACTAGTGGGTCAACTCGCTCTCGACGTTGCGATTGCGCTGACGACCTCCTCCCTTTGCAGCAAGGGACGCGAGAAGGCAATCCTGGAAATGGAGTGCAAGATCGACGATCTCCTAGAAAAGGTACGCCAGCCTCGTCGTCTGCCGTCGCAACGAAACTGATCCGTCCCTGTCTGTCGCAGCAAAAGGACGGCATCGCTCTCCTCGACTTGGAATACGTCAGCCTGAATGTTCCTCGCGTCCTTACTCTGCTCAACAAGTGAGTCTCCTTCCTTCGTCGGCGAAGGCTGACGCTGACCAACCTGACCTCCCTCTGCAGGACCTTCCAACGAAGGAAGTAGTGCTCGGCCTTCCTCCAACCCCATCCGTTTCGGTTTCCGTCTTTGTTTCTATCCACCTTGGTCTCATATTCCCCCTTCCCTTACTGTGATACCCCTACTACCTAGCTGGCCTTGTGCGCGCAGGGCTCCACTCCTCCCTTTCCACCGTTTTCGTTCTAGTGCTTTCTGCGATGTATTCTTGGGGCAGTCCATGTGCGTCGTGTAGACTGGTGAGCGCACTACAGAGAGCAGGACAGAGAAGGCGCAGAAGGAACAGACAAGACTCGTTTCGCTCTGGGCCAGGGCAGTCGAGAGTCCTCGGACTAAATTCGAGTCTCGCTGTTCTTCTTCTCCCCTCTCCCACCTCTTCAACCTCCCTCGGCTAGGACCACCAACGTCTCTCAAAGATGGCGTCTCCTTCGCCGCCGTCTCCGTCTCCCAAGTCCTCGAGTCGTGTCCTCAAGCTGAAGATCCTCCTGTGCATCGACACAGCGTTCCTGTTCCTCGAGCTGTTCGTCGGAGCGGCTGTGGGAAGTCTTGCCCTGATCGCGGACGCCTTCCACATGGTGAGTTCGTGCCGAAAGAGAGAGGGAGGGGCCTTCCGCCCTTAGGCGCTGACTGTTCATGCAGCTCAACGATGTCTGCAGCTTGATCGTCGCTCTCCAGGCTCTCAAGCTGGCCGAGGAGTCTTCCACGTCAGCTCGGTACAGCTATGGATGGCAGCGGGCAGAGGTGTTGGGTGCGTTCTCTTGGGGGCCGCTCTCCGCCGACTGGAGCTGATGGAGCACTTTCCCTCAGGCGCGCTCATCAACGGTGTTTTCCTTCTCGCCCTTTGCTTCAGCATTGCATTGGAGGCCATCGCCCGGTTCTTCAACTATGTCGGTGCGTGAAGCGGCTTGAGGTGACCGAGGGGGGCGACCCTGGAGCTGACTGGTTTCCCTCGTCCCCGCAGAGGTTACGAACCCCAAGCTGATCGTCGTCGTCGGGGCTGCTGGACTCGCTTCCAACATCATTGGCCTGTTCCTCTTCCACGGTCAGTCCTTTCGCCGCGACCCGCAGCTCCTTCTAACACTCTGCGGCCTCAGACCACGGGCACTCTCACGGCGGGCACTCTCACGGGCACAGCCACTCTCACGGCGACGAGGAAGCGGCCAAGCCGGCTACCAAGCACGTCCACGCCCATGACCACGACCACGCTACCGACCGCACTCCCCTCCTCTCCCAGTCGACCTCGTCTCAAACTCCCACCATCGTCCCCTCCGCCACGACCATCCCCATGTCCCGCACCAGCTCTTCCTCCTCCAGCGAACAGGATCCTCAGGAGCTCGCCGAGGAGGAGCTGTTTGTGCACCCAGGAGAGTTTAGGGAGAACATTGTCAAGGCGGCGCACGACGCTGGGTACGGCTCGCAAGGTGCGACTCACTCGCGCCACCGCACTCTCAGTGTTTCGGGAATGAAGTTTGGACACGGCGAGGACGCCAGCGGGTCGCATGCTGGACACGACCACGGCGCGCACGCGGGGCACGATCATGGAGCGGAGGGACACTCTCACGACGAGGAGCCAATTCACGGAGGTCACGGTCACGATGGGGCGATGAACATGCGCGGAGTCTTCCTTCACGTTCTTGGAGATGCGGTGAGTGGGAGTTCTAACGACGGAGGCACGCAACTGATCGAGTTCTTTGACCCCGCAGCTCGGAAACGTCGGAGTCATTGGCGCTGGACTGTTCATCTGGCTCACCGACTACTCGTGGCGCATGTACAGCGACCCAGTCATCTCGCTCGTCATCACCTGCATCATCTTCTCCAGCGCACTCCCCCTCGGTTCGTTTGCTCTCGTTTGTTGACGGTCGTGATCTCACTCACTCTTCACCTGTCGCAGTCAAGTCTGCGTCGTTCATCCTTCTCCAAGGAGTTCCGTCCTCTGTTCCTCTCGAACAGGTCCGCACCGCCATCGCTGCCGTTCCTGGGGTCATCAACGTTCACGGTGCGTTCAATCGCCCGCCTCGTGTGGTTCAGCCCACTGATCGCTCTCGCCTTTTTCCAGAGCTCCACATCTGGTCCCTCTCCGAGTCCAAGGCGGTCGCTTCGGTTCACATCATGACGAACGGCAAGGACTTTGTCGAGGTCTCCAAGACGATTCGCAAGGTGATGCACCGGTTCGGTATCCACAGCTCGTGCGTCGTCTCTCCTATCGTTTCTGGCGATCCAGGCAGCTAACTCGGGCTCCTCACAGTACGATCCAACCCGAAATTGTGGAGAACAAGGCCAGCGCTGCTCCCAGCCATGTTACCAGCGCCGCCGCCGCCGACATCGACGTGAGTTCCTTGCGCTCGGGGTATCATCGGAAGCTTCCGCTGACTCCATCCCTCCTTTAGCCGGAACAAGAAGGCTGCACGATTCAATGCGTAGACGAATCGTGCATCGAGAACTCGTGCTGCCCTCCTCCTACTTCGGAGGTCAAGTAGGCGTGCTGGGGGACTTTACCGGCGTCGATTGGCGTGCGGGGTAATGTGTTTGGAGTGTACAAGACGGGGTAATGCTAGACTACTAGTTGTATTTCGACCTTTGGGGAGCCTGTTGAACGTTCAACGTTGAACGCTGAACTCCAAAACCGAATGACGCGTGCCCGACTCCACTCTCCCTCTTCCCATCTCCCTCGCCGCGTCGTCCCGTCCCCCACCCCCCCTGCTGCGCTATAGAGTCACCACACGATGTCGACTCATCACAACCACAGCCCCAACGAGCAGTCGTACAACCACTCGCAGCAACAACGCCCCAGGTCCGTCGCTACTGGGGTCTCTCGCAAGAGCTCCATGGCGTCCCGGAACAGCCAGCTCATCAAGAAGAACACTGGTAAGCCCCCTTATAGAAGGCAACGACGAGGAGCGGGGCGGGAAACGACAGCGGTGACCTCGGGAGGGCATTGTTGGATCACCTCGGCCTGAGGTGGGTCGAGTGGCTGGCTCGTCTTTCTGGACGGCTGGCAGGGTCTGGGATGGACGCCTTACCTCGGGATCGTGCGCCGAGTACGAGTAGGGACTTCCTCTGACCCTGTCGCTTCCTCCCCAGGTCCTCACGAACTCCGACCCTCTGATATCCTCATCGAACGCTTCCAGGCGTGGAAGCGCCTCGTCAAGAACTTGATCGCCTACTTTGAGGGCATCGCCGACATCGAGGTGGGGCATTCTCAGCGTACTCTGCAGGCTTGGAGACGGCGCTGACCCTTTGAGTCCAGTCCAACACCGCAAAGGAACTCACCAAACTCGGCGGCGTCATCCAAGTCCCCTTCCCGGAGGGCCAGCAGTTCTTGGGCGAGGGCGGAGTCCAGGACATCTTCTACGGCGTTGTACGTCCTCTCTCCATTGCGTTGCCTGTTGCCTGCATCGCGCTAACCTCCTCCTCCTCCCTCCTCCTCCTCCCCCTCCCTCGTAGCGTGAGAAGACCCGCCAGATCGCCGACCACCACGCCAACCTCGCTCGCACTGTCGAGGGCTCCATCGTTCAGCACCTCCAGAAGCTCCGTACCGAGCTCAAGGCGCACGTCAAGAACATCCAGCAGGACACGGGCAAGCTCGCCGCCGCCGTCGCCAAGGAGCGCGAGCTTTCGACCAAGATGATCACCGACCTCGCGAGGAGCATCACCATGCTCAAGAACACTCCCATGGGCGTGCACGCCAAGGAGGACCCCTGGTGCGTTCGCTGTCCTCGCTTGTATGGTCCAGGAAAAGGGTGAGCTGACGCGGGCGGGAACCTCAGGTACACGAACAGTCTCGTCGCGCACCAGCTTCAGAAGCAGGTCAACGAGGAGAACGCCCTTCAGAAGAGCATCATCATCATGCAGCAAAACTCGGAGCACTTTGAGGAGGGCGTCGTTCGTGCGATCCAGATGGCGTGGTCGACGTTTGACGAGTGGAAGTGCGTCATCTGCTTCTGTCTTTCCGCCCCGACGTGCTTGCTGACCTCCTTTGTGCAGCTCTCGCGCCTCGTCCCAAGTTCAGGAGACCTGGGGTGCCATGGGTCAGCTCATGCGCTCCGTCGCGCCGACGACCGAGTGGATCGCCTTTGCGTCTCGCTCCGAGTACCTCCTCGACCCCGACACGCCTCTTCGCAACCCGATGACGATCAACTACCCCGGCAAGGACGACCCGAGCGTGATCCCCGTTCACCAGGGCATCCTCAACAGGAAGAAGCGCTACACCAAGACCTACAAGGAGGCCTTTTACATCCTCACGCCTGCCGGGTTCGTCTCCAGGTTCCTCCACTTGCGCAAACTCACAGCTAATATCTTTCGCATCGCAGCTACCTTCACGAGCACGCCTCCTCCGACTTGACCAAGCACCCCAACCCGGAGCTCTCCCTCTTCCTCCCCGAGTGCACGCTCGGCGCGCCGACGAACCCCAACGCGCGCTCGCACAAGTTCCACATCGAGGGCAAGAAGGCGGTCGGCGGCGACGTTGGACAGAAGAACGGACTGTGGTCGATGGACGCCAGCTTCACGTTCCGCGCGAGGAGCCACGACGAGCTGATGGAGTGGTGGAACGATTGCAAGCAGCTGAGCAAGGTCTACCGTGCGTGTTCCCCCTTTTGTACGCTCGTGATATGTTCACTCACTCGTGGTTTATCACGCGCAGTCACGTCGTCGGAGCCTTTCGACCGCTCCGGACCCGTCCCCGCTGCCGTTCGCGCTGCAGGCTACGTCTCCGAGGAGGAGGAATCCGAGGACGAGGACGGATCGTCGGTCGAGGAGGAGACGGACGAGGAGACGGACGAGGAGGAGGAGCCTCACCGCTCGCACGCGCACGGAACTCAGACCGCGCCCGTCGCCGTCACCTCCGCTGCTGCCGAAGCTCCTGGGTACTCGGCGCCTGCGGAGGGATCGGGGATCCAGGTTGGCCCGAACGGCTACGCGGTCGAGAAGAAGGGCCTTGGTCCTACCGCCGACGCGCCCGAGGGGAGTGGCGACTTGACTCGCAAGCTCAGTCGCAAGGAGGAGGTGAGTTTCTCGGCTCCTCGTTCTCCCTGTCGTTTCGATTGCTGATGGTTTCGGTTACGAGCAGAAGGCTCCTGAAGGTACGGCGGTTCCCGCTGCGGTTGGAGGTGCTGCTGTCGGTGGCGGCGCTGCTGCTGCGGTCGCCCACGACGATGACGAGGAGACGGAGGACGAGACGGAGGACGAGGAGGAGGGCTCGACCAAGCCCGCTCCTGGATTGCTCTCGCGCTTCGTCGAGGCGATCGGGGGCAGTGGCCCTGCTGCGTCGCCCCCGACGTCGGTCAAGAACGACTAGCCGAAGGTTGCTCCTTCGTGAGTCCCTTTGTCCGCTCGTCTCGCATTCTGGGTTTGGAGGAGCCGCTCAACATCTTGACTCGAGTGGCTCCGCTGAACCTAGGTGACAAGCAGCTCCTCTTGTTCGAAATGAACGCTGACCCCCTTCCTCCTTTTCTCGCAGCTTGATTCGCAGCTTGATATGTAGCAGTTGGATATCTGTTTGACACGCTTCGTTATCGATTTTTAATACGTGCACAGTCACTGCAAACACGCTATCTGTACCAACGCAAGGGAGAAGAGGAAAAGAGATGGGAGAGAACCTCTCGAGCCCGCAAGGCGCTGAGCTCTCCCTCCCTCCTCTTCCTCTCCCCTCGGGCTTGTACGAGAACACCACCTCAGCGACTTGAACTCCTTCGATCCTTTCCTCGGCGCGCCCAAAGTCTTCAACTCTTTACTCGGCTCAGACTCGGAGGATCAGCTTGGTTGTTCACCTTCGACGCTCTCGACACGATGCTCGCATTCCAAAGGCAGTCAGCAACGCCTCTCCAGCCTTCACCTGCGCCACCAGCCTACGCGCAACCTCTCCCTCGCCCCACCTCCCCTTCCCAGTCCCTCTCTTCCACTTCCTCCTTCTTCACCGCGACCGCACCTCCATCGACAGCCACCTCCGTCTCGTCCCAGTCCTCCTTCGAAGCGGATCACAGTTCGCTGTGCTCCCACCTCTCCACTGTCGTCCAAGGCGCCGACGACGTCGAGGGACACTTTCGGCTCGGCGTGAAATGGGGCTTGCGCTTGAGCTCAGGAGCTCCGCGCGACAGGGCTAGCAAGCGCCGCAAGGTTAGTTCGGGTGCTCTGGTGGAGGCCAGCTGGAACGCGTCGACCTAACGCAGCGTCTTGTTCGGCCAGGTTTCGAAGCCTCAGTGTGCCAAGTGCACGGCGACTTTGGCAAGGCCGCTGCTGTGCCTCGAGTGCGGAGTCGTCTTGTGCGGGAGCGAGGACGGCGGGAATCACGCTCAGGAGCATGCTCGAGCCGTCGGGCATGATACCTGTGAGTTGGCAGCGCTGGGACGGTCTTGGTGCACGAAGCTGATGAACATGCCGCCGTCCAGTCCTTGACCTGCACTCGAACTCGATCTACTGCTTTGCATGCGCGGACTACGTGTACCACCCGACGCTGGAACGTATGGCGGCCGTCGAGGAGGTTGCCTACGAGGAAGTAAGGGTCACCGCGTCGACTTCTGGACGTGCGTTCCTTCGTCGAGTCTCCGCATGCGAACCCTGCTAACGGCGTGCCACAGCCAAGCGAAAGCGACTTCCCTTCAAGTCCTGGATCCCAAGCGCTCTCATCTTTGCTCCTCTCGAAAACCCCTCTCGTGAGCGTTCCTCGCTGCAACTGTTTTCGAACGCCACCTGACCGCCTACCTGCGACTCCCAGCTAAAGGTCTCCGGAACCTCGGCCAGACTTGCTACATGTCGGTCATCCTCCAGTCCTTTATCCACAATCCCCTCCTTCGCGCCTACTTTCTCTCCGACCGCCACAACCGCGACCTGTGCACGCGTGCTCTCGAAACCGACACGCCTTGCCTCTCGTGCGAACTCGACAGGCTGTTCTCCGAGGTGAGGCTCTTCCCGCTCAGCAGGAGCTTGTGATCTGTTGGCTAACGCCTCCTCCGCTCTCTCCCCAAGTCGTACGCAGCCGACTCGTCTGCCTGTGGGCCGACCCACTTTCTTCACTCCTTTTGGCAAAGCTCGACCGAGCTCTCTGGCTACGCCCAGCAAGACGCCCACGAGTTTCTTATTTCTGGTTCGTCTCCTCGTCTCCCGCTTTCTTTCGAAGTCCCAGTCAACGTTGGCGGCCTGCAGCTCTCAACCTCCTCCACTCCTCGACGCCCGGTTCCTCAAACGCCGACTGCACCTGCCCCGTCCATGCGACTTTTGCTGGCCAGCTCCTCAGTCGCGTTACCTGCGGCAAGTGCGGCAACATTACGACTTCTGCCGACCCCTTTCTGGACCTCAGCCTCGATCTTCGCACGACGAAGACGGCTGGTTTGCCAAATGGTGTCGTGGAGGGGGAGAATACTCTGGCTGGCTGTTTAACGAGGTACGTTAGCGCCTAGGGAAGCTGTGGACACCCACTGACCATTTTCACCAGGTTCACTCGACCTGAGCAGCTCCCGCCGAACGAGTACACTTGTGCGGCCTGCGGAGGCTCCCAGCATATTGCCAGCAAGCAGCTCAGCATTAAGAAGCTTCCGCCCGTGCTCAACATTCAGCTCAAGGTTTGTCGCGCGTTCACCTCGCCTTCGATCGAGCTGGCGCTGATGCTCCTCCCAACTTGCAGCGATTTGAGCACACGACCGGCGCACACAAGATCGACACGCCTGTGCGGTTCCCTCTCAAGCTCAACATGCGCCAGTACACCTCGGCATCGCTGGAGAAGGGCACTGGCTCTGCTGCGTGCGTGCTGCCTTTTCGACTTTGGGACAAAAGCCGACGCTAACTCCCGCCGCAGCGACGATCCTGAATCACTTTACGAGTACGAGCTCTTCAGCGTCGTCAACCACGAGGGTACTACGAACAACAACGGCCACTACACGAACTTTTGTCGAATCGACGACGACGTGCGTCCCTCCCCTTCCTTCCGTTCCTCGTCTGACGCCCCCCTCGCAGTTCTTCTGTTTTGACGACGAGAAAGTCCGACGAGTACCCCTCCCCACCGTACTCGGCTCGCAGGCGTACCTCCTCTCGTACTGCCGGCGAACGCTGGGCTTTGCCGCGTAGATTGTCCCTCTTCGCTCCACTTTCGCTCTCCCCTTTGCATACACACCCTTGCCCCCCTCCAGCATTCGCATCATCTTTGTAATTTGGCATCGGATCATCCTTTTCGCGTCGCGTCGAGATGCAAAGAGAGATCGGGAGAAGGTGGAGAGACCACCAGCGGTGTAGAGCTCGCTCAATTCTTCCTCCTATTCTTCTGGCTCTTTCTCCTCCTCCTAACTGCGAGTAAGAGGTCGAAGAAGACGAAGTGTCAGCGAGATCCTGGAGAGCGAGATCCTCGAGGAATGTGAGGTGCTGCGACGACCTACGGGAGTGTGGCGAGCGTCTCCGAAGCCGTAGACGCGGTTGCCTATCGTTTAGTGACTCGAGATCCTTTGCCCGCAAGACTCAGGGATTCGGAGACGCTCGGCGCTGAGCGCTGAGCAGGCGCCTGCAGGGGGCTGACTTGTGGAATCGCAAGGGAGACGCCGACGGGGATGCGCAGGCAAACCATTCTGCTTCTACGCCGGAAGCAAACGTTGTAAGGGAGAGAGGGAACCCGGAACGAACGAGAGAGATCTGGAGGAGGAAGGAAGCGTGAGGACGAGGGGGCCACCATCCAGTCGACTCGATTCGCCTCTTCCCTTGTTGGATCGCGAGTTGGTTCCTCCACTTCGTAGGGAGAAATTGAGACCTGATAGCTCACTCAAAGATACAACTACAGTCTCCCATCGCTGCGAGGAATCTCTTGTTTACATCGATACAGGCCCCCTGCGACGCGCGACGTTTCCTACTGCTTGACCCCGGTGAGGAAGCCCGCAAAGTAAACTCCCAAAGCGGTCCAGCCCTCCTCCGAAAGCGCAACCACTGCGCCTGTGTATCCATCCGGCCGAACGACGATGATAGATCCACGGTTGACGTCGACACCGTACTTGGTGTGAAGAGGCGGGTACGTTCCTGCCTCCTTGACGCGGACGTCGAAGAGGTCGTCCGAGTAGATCTGCCAGCGAGGTTAGTGAGGGTTCGAGGCCAGCAAAAGGGAGGAGGAACGGACCTGGTCGCGGTAACGGCGGAGGGAGAGAGGGATCGACTCGATGTCCCACTCGGTGTGGGAGTTGGTGAAGACGGTCTGGAAGGTGAAGAAGGGGTTCAACTCAAGGTTGGTCTTCTCGAGCTCGATGTAGCGCGAGGCGGAGCCCTTGGAGTCGACGACGGAGGATGCGACGCCGGCAGCGGGACGGTGGGCGTTGAAGAAGGAGGTGGGGGTGTTGAGGTACGCGTCGAAAGCCTTGAGCGTAGGGGCCGACTTCTGGAAATCTCCAGCAAAGACGAGGATCCTACGCGGCGAGAATTCATCAGCTGCCGTCGCGCGAAGGTTGGAAAGAGAAAGCACGCACCTGAAGGCGCCGTTCATCTTGACATCCTGCTGAATGCGGATCTGGTTGGCATCGACGGCACGAGTAAGCTTGCCAGGGAGGAGGCGTTGTCCAACGACGAGCTTGGTGCCAGCGGGGTTGAAGACGCCCTTGACGGGGTAGTTCTTGACGAGCTCCGAGTCGTCGAGAGCGTTGAGGATGTTGGCGGTGTAGACGGCTCCGCACCCAGAGGTAAAGAAAGCGTTCGCCTTGAAGGCCCTGAGTGCGAAGGAGATCAGCAAGCGGTCCCCGAGGCAGCGTGCGAAGCGAAGGACTCACTCGATGAACTTTTGCGCGTCGACAGCAACGGCGGCCTTGGGCTTCTCGTTGGCGAGCTCAGTCGCATCGGGAGGAGCGCGTCCAGAGAACATGCCCGAGTACATCTTGTCGAACTTGAGGAGAGCCTCGCCGATCCCTCGTCGCTCAGACTCGTAAGTAGGGAGGAGAATGCTGGTCGGAGGATTGGGAGCAGGAGGTGTGGGCTTCGCTCTCTCCCGCTCGAAGATGGTGCCAAAGTACAACTTTCCAGCTCCCCCACTCTCCCCCTCAAACGGTTCCGCTCCCCACAACTACTCCTCATCCACGATTACTCCTTCCTCCGCATCCTCCAGTCCAAGATCAGCAGAGGTCCGACCCGCCATATCGTCGTACGCCGGACCGAACGTCTTGCGGAGGGAGTAGGGGAGTCGCTTGTCTGCGTGGAAGCCGCAATCAGCTCTCAATCCTCAAGCAGTAGAATAGCGTACTCACAATCCTGGGCGAGATCCGTGTTCGTGGGAGACTCCTTGAAGTCCCAGTAGA
This sequence comes from Glaciozyma martinii, assembly GCA_025758715.1. NCBI lineage: Eukaryota > Fungi > Basidiomycota > Microbotryomycetes > Kriegeriales > Camptobasidiaceae > Glaciozyma > Glaciozyma martinii. The sequence goes on along the minus strand of JANGFH010000209.1, from coordinate 105,157 downwards.
CGCACGTCCTGATGTCGGGAAAGTCGACCGACGAGACGAGGAGGATGACGTAGTTGGAGTGCGCGGGGGTGTCGGGGGTGTCGCCAGGCGAGTAGACGGGCTTGATCTCGATCGGGGGGTCGGTCTCGAGGTCCTTGTCGAACGCGACGGTGATTCGCACTCGAGTCCCGGCGAGGTCGGCGTGCTGCTCGGAGAACTCGCGAGGGAGGGCGATCTGCTTGTCGTAAAGCCAGTAGCCGGGACCTCCGCTGATCGTGAGGCGTCCGTCGGCGGTACGGTCTCGACTCAACGTCCGCTGCACGGGAATCGTCAGTGGACTCAATGACAGCGAAGAGCGGAGCGACTCACAATCGTAAAGCCCAGCAAATACAGCTCCCGAATATTGACTTCGTCAGCCTCGAGCCCGCACTCGATATTCCACGGCCTACGACCGACCCTGCAGGGCAGCGGATCGCTACGACGCGTCTCAACCTGCCACCGCCCCCAAAGCTCCGCAAACGCCGCCGTCCAGCTCGAGCGCAGGACGCAGATGAAGTAGAACTCCATGAGGTGGCACGCTCCGACCATGAACTCATGATCCTCGGTCGAGACCTCCCAAAGCTTGTACGCGCCGAGGACGGTGGCGTGCTCCGCGAGTTCGTAGTGCTGGGTACCGGTCGCCTCTCGGTACTTCTTCGAGAGGTGGTGTCGGAATACGCGCCCGCCGGCTCCGAACAGCGGTCCTGATGCCGTCGCTCGAGCTCCTGCACCGTTGCCGAATAATTCGAGGTCGTCGATATCAACCCTCAGCTCCGGCACTCCATCATCACCTCCAAAGACGTAGTAACCTGCCTCCGCACGCCCTTGCCCGACGTACACCTCGACCTTGCCGTCCTTCCTAAGGTAGTAGATGGAGTAGATAGCCGCACGCGCCTTGTCGTTGGGCTGCAGAAGTTCCCACGCCGGGTCGTGATAAGCTTGAGCTTCGTGAGATCTCGTCGCGATGTCCCAGCCGACGTCGATGAAGCGTAAGAGGATGCGCTCGCGAAGTTGCTCCTGCGTATGACTCCGAAGGATGGAGACCGTCTCCGGCCTCATCGGCTTCTGGCGATGGAGCGGCTGGCGAGTCGTACCGACCCAGTCTGCGAAGGAGTACGTCGTGTCGAAGCTTTTGAGGAAGGTGGCGTAGCCGGGATCTTTGTGGCGTTCCATATCGGAGGAAGAGGAGGGCGAGTGGCGGTGGGAGTGAGGTGGCGCGGGTGCTGGGAAGAGGAGGAGTGAATGGCGAGAGGAAAGAGAGGTAGGCGCGGCTGTGGAGCGGAGCGAGGTGGAGAAGAGGAGGAGCTGTGGAGGGGGCTGAGGATCGGTTCGGACGTGGGAGGAGCTTGGAGAGGAGCGAGGAAGCTGCGAAGGGCGTTAGAAAGGAGCTTGTCGCCTGGGAGAAAGGCGGCTTAGGTATATACAAGAGACTGAGAATATAGAACAAGGTGTTGGCTTTTACGCCACTCCGCAGAGAGCGCCTTGGACGATTTTAATATTTGGGACTTAGCCAAATTTTAACTCTATTTGGGACTTGGCTCTTGAACCCGCGCCTGTGTCTTCTCCCTCTTCTCCCTCCTCGCGAACAGCTTCAGAGGAACAAACAACGCCGCCCTTTTCAGCTCCTCCAAACCACCGAGCATCCCCGCTCTCGGCCTTCACGGATCCGAAGTCTCTCGCTACCCTCCTCCAGGTCCCACTCCCGCCTCCTAGCCCGCCTCCTCCCTCCCTCGAACCCTTATTCGCAATCCCTACTCCAGCCGACACGAAACGTACGTCCGTCCTCGCCTTAGCTTCCACGCCAACGGAGGGTTCGTGTTCGTCTTTGAGGCCAGCGCGTCTCGTGGAAGCGGTCCGTCTCGCGATTCTCAGCGACAATGAACGAAGGAAGGAACGGCGGGAAGCGGCTCAGTCGGCAGTTAGAAGGGAATGCTGATCCCTTGCACGTCTTCTGCAGGGTCGCGGCTCTGCGCAAAGCTTTGCGCCGGAGGTCGAATCTCGGCCAGGTGAGAGCTCGCGCTCCTCCTTTGTTAGTTGGCGACGAGAAGCTAACAAAACGCCTCAGTACCCTCAACCTCAACCTCAACCTCAACCTCAACCTCAACCCCAACGTCTCCTCGAACTTCCCCGCCAATCCGACCTCGAAGCCTCCGTGACGAGATAGCTCACCCCTCCTCCCACGCCTCCGCCATTGCTCCCCGCCTCTCCTCGTCACGACCAGTTCCCTCCTGTCCCCTATATTCACCTATCACCTACCGCTCCTGGCCAAATCGACTTCGATCCTCTCCTTCAGCAAACATCCGCCCATTCTCGAGCTGGTTACGATGAGCGACATTCGCGCAGCGAATTCCGGCATGTGTGTTCTGAGAGGGAGCTGCGCGGGGGAGTAGACGTTGAAAGGGAGAAGATGGTTGTAATGTACTCGATGATGGGGGTTATCATGCGTTGGAGGTCTGAGGGAGGAAGCGTGCTTTGCTTCTCGGAGAGGCGTCAGTTGGCGAGGGCTTCCAAGGTACGTGTATTTGTGCCGCTCGCGGGCTTAAGTTGAAGCTAACGTGGTATTTTCGCAGATCGCCGACTTGCTTGGGTCCCAGAACGAACAGCAGCTGGCCTTGCCCCAGCACGAGCAGCAAAATGTCGCGCCTAGGGAGATGCTGAGGACGTCTTCAATCTTCTGGCTGGGAACTCGAGCTGCAGCCCCTGTTCGAGCTGCAAGGTTAGGTGCTGCGTAGACAGGACTATCGTCGCCAGCGTTCGAAGGTGGACTGCCCGTTCTCTGGGGCATCGACCAGGATGCATCGACTCTGACTTCATGCAAATTAACCCCGCAACTGCGCTGCTCCAGCATCTATATAAAGTAAGAAGAAGACCTCGCAAACGCTCTTCGTCGCTCTCAACTCGGAGGAGTTTCGACTGGCGCGTCCCAAGCGCGTCCCCTCCCTGCTCTTTCTCCTTCGACCGACCTTCTCAGACGTCCAACCTCGCTCCTCACCGCTCGCCAGACCGACACACTCGCTCAACACACCACTAATTCGTCTCCCGCCCTCCCTGCGTGAACCGCTGCCGACGCCTTCTCCCACTTTGACCTCCTCTCGACGAAGCTCGCGTCTCTCCGCCATCCCCTCCGCATCGCGAGGACTAGCCTCCTCTAGAGCTTTCTACATTCACTGTAAGTACTTGGACTTGGGGGCTGCCGGAGTGGATTGGGGAGGCGGGGGACCTGGTGCGAGGGAGGAGCTCGAGGCTCGGGCCGTGCTGGGGGAGCTATCAGGGACCACAAGCTCATTGGAAGGGTACTGATTCCTTGCTCTTCGTTCCAGGAGATCCAGAGCTGTGCTCTACCCTTCGTTCACCGTCTTCGATCAAAAGTGAGTTCCGGAATCGCGTCTTCGTGGGAGGGGGAGCTGAGGGAGGGAGGGAGTGGCGACCTTGTTGCTGATGAGGTGCTCCTTCATCTTAGCATCTCGAGTATGAGTGACAAGTGAGCTTCGTTCCTCTCATGAAAGTGGCGGGGCCGAGATTGACTTCGTGCAGGTCCGAGGACCAACTCGAAAGGGAACGCTACTACACTCACTCCCCTGCCGATGCGGCGGCGAGGAAGGAGGCTGCTGAGCTGGGTACAAGGTGTCTCGGTTGTGCGTTCTTCCCTTCCCTTGGGTACTGGCGATGAGCTGACACGAATCACTTTCCGACAGCGGCGTCTCGTTCGTCATCTTCGTTCCTCCCAGCTGGAATGGGGACAACGGCAAGGACTTGGTCATTCCAAAGCTCAGGAGCGACTTGGAGCTTCTCACCGAAGGACCATGTCCTCTACTGGGAGGGAACGATCGGCTCGCGAAGCTCGAGGCCCAGCGTGTAGGCTTTCTATTCGCACCAACTCTCGCACCAGGCTGATTCTTGCTTCCAGGAAGCTCGGAAGGCGTACCAAGTTGCTCAAAGGGCCACTGGATCGTACCAGCCCTCGACCGATACCTCCAAGTTGGTCGACACGTTCGCCCGCGATGAGGAGAACATCAAGCGCCCGAGGTTCGCTTGCTTTGGACTCTGTGCGAGCAAGGCTGGGCAGGAACCAGCCCAGTTCCCGTGCTTCAAGATGTTCCTGGTGGGTCCCTCTCGCTCGTCAATCCCACGCAGAAGGGGATCGAAAGTCCTGACGAGCGTGTAGAACAAGCCGGGGCTCTCGAACCACCTCGTCCTCGTGCAGAAGGGCATGGCGGTTCGTTGATTCTCAAGCACTTTCCTCTCCTGCGACTGATGATGTTCGTAGGATCGTCAAGCGATCGTTGATGACGAGCAGGACGAGTTCGAGCAGCACCCTTGCGACTTGACCTGCGGAGACGTTGTATGCTGCCTGAGGCCAGTTGAGCGCGTGAGTCGAATCGGTTCTCAACGCCTCAGGTCTTCTAGGACTGATCCAGCTGCGTCCACAGCAGAAGCACGTCGACAACGGGATCATGCGTCGCAACAAGGAGCTCGCGAAGTACCTCAAGTACCTCGCCTACTTCAAGATCGCAGCACCTACGGACGACGAGCTCCGCACCTGGACCTCTGCTGAGCGGATCGCGAAGTCCGAGAGCGTTACGATGGAGATGACGAAGCTCAGTCGTGATCCAGTGCGTCCCCGTCGCTGTTCCCCACCTTCCAAAGCAGATGCGACTTCTCATATAACTCTCTCTGCCATCTCTCCTCGCTCCTGAGCACGTTTCCTGCCTGACGGGCAGCGAAGTGGGTCTTGGAGCAGCTTCGGATTGGGCTAACAGCGCCCGCTGAAACGCGTCGAAGGTGTCTTCGACTCGCTGGCAGTCCTGCTTGGGGCAGAGACGCGTCGGCTCTCTCCTTCTATAGCTCCTGCATCTGCTGCAGTTGACTTGCCTCGACCTAGGAAAACGCGTCGCCTCGACTTAGTTTTTCGAACTTTTGTTTCGAAGTTTGGACCTCGGAAGCCTCGACTTAGTTTTCGAAGTTTCCTCCCGTCTCCTCTCTCAGTTCCTACTGTCCACCCTCCACCTCAACGACAACCCTCCCTTCAGCTCTCGCAACTTCCGCAGCCCCCGCTCAAGGTCCTCCCTCGCCACCAACACCGCCGCCGACTCACCTCGCGCCACCTCGCCCTCCTCGTCGCGTGAATCCCCCTTCCTCTGAGCCTCCCCAGGGAGGAACGCGTGTAGCCACACTTTCTCAGCTAGCACAGGAACTAACCCGTCTCTCCCCCAGGACCCTCCAGTCGACCACATCCAAAACTCGCCCTCCCTCGCCCGCATCACACCTTCCACAGTACGTCTCCTCTCCCTTCCTGGCGACTCGGTTCCTTCCCCCCCACTCCATCAGCTAACCCCCTCCCCTCCTTTGTAGATGGCCAAGCTCAACTACAAGCCCAAGACCCCCTCGTCCCCTACCAACGTCTCCTCCTCATCCTCGAAGCCCAAGTCGTCGAAGACGAAGAAGGCCCAGGCCTCGAAGCGTATCCCTCTGGGGACCTCGCCGGAGATCTTTGCGGAGGTCATCGCGGAGGCGCGCGACAAGAAGAACCGCGCGACGGGAAGGAAGAGGCTCCTGAACGGCGTGAACGCCCGTCTCGCGAAGAAGGCCGGTATGGGGGAGGCGCAGATGGAGGTAAGTTCAGCCTTCTTTGTTTTCGGGGTAGGGCGCCTGCTGACGAACGTCTCGCAGTACTATCTCAAGGCCGATCGCCACAAGAACCCCAAAGCGTACCCCGACTACGCTCTCCCGCGCGCGCCTCTCAACTCGGAGGAGAAGAAGAAGATCATCCCCACCACCGGACGCAACCCCGAGAACTACAACGTCTCCAAGAAGTTGGGAGTCTACAACCTCAAGCCCTCCATCAAGACCGGCCTGATGAACCAACTCGACATCGGCGCGCACTTGGTCGACGTGAGTCCCTCCCCCTCCTCCCTCCTCCTTCCTCCCTCCTCCTTCCTCCCTACTCCCTCCTCCTTCCTCCTCGCTCAGCTCGATCCTAACTGACTTCTCCTTCGACTCCTTCTTGCAGTCGACGATCCGGACCGACTGTGAGAACAACCCTCACGCCTACCTCTTCCGCGGCGACGTCAAGGCTGGCCGTCTCCGGAATGTCGAGAAGGTCGCCGCGCTGGAGCTCGCTTCGGAGACGATCAACGCAGGTCGCGAAATCACTTCGGAGACCGCTCAGCTTCTCAAGGTCAAGATCATGGCGCTCCTTCCTAGGCCGCTGATGAGGAACGATCGTGCTTACGAGGTGAGTTGGCTTTGGGTTGGCTTTGGGTTGGCTTTGGGTTGGCTTTGGGACAAATCGAGCTGACGCTTTCTACTCTCTCCAGACGATGCTCGAGCGCGCCGAGACGGAGCTCTACGCGGAGAGCGACGATGAGGAGGAGGAGGATGAGAAGGATGGGGAGGAAGAGTGAGGGAGAGGGGATTCGGAGTCCTGAGTGGCGACTTCGCCCCCGTGTCAGCTTCTTTGCATTGTGATTTCGAGATTTTCGCGCCTCATCTTTGCGAGATAGATCAGAGAGAGCAGCTGGGGTTCTAAGCTCTGGCGAAAGAATCGAAGGCAGGTCGTCGCAGCCGCAAACCCATCGTTGTTTACATCGAGTTCGATTCTCGCGACTCGAGCAACTCCGACTGCTTGGCCCCTACACTCCTTGACTCTCCCACCGCCCTTGCCTACATACTGCTTAAGTCCTATGAGCTACATTCCAGCCTGCTCCTCGAAGCGTCCTCCTTCTTGATCGGCATCTCGAACATCTTCCCGGTCCTCTTCTCAGCTCAACGTGACTCCAGAAAGCCTCCAGCCAGCTCGCGCGCTCCGAAGCGTTGAGAGCGTGGAGGATGTTGACGATGGTCTCGATCTATCGTTCCCTCGGTGCGAAAGGGTGACAGTACGATGCAGCAAATCCTCATTAACAAACGTCCTCCCAAGTACATTCTCCACCCTCGCTCCCGTCAAACAATTACGCCTTGCGCAGGAACCCAGCAAAGTATGCGCCGAGAGCCGTCCATCCATCCTCGTTGAGCGACACGATCGCCCCCACGTATCCGTCAGGGCGGACGGCGATAATCGATCCCGTGGTAACGTCGACTCCGTACTTGGCGTGCATGGGCGCGTTCTTGCCCTGTTCGGGAAGTCGCTTGTCGAAGATGTCGTCCGAGTAGATCTGCGAGCGAGGTAGTCAGCGAGGGATCAACCAGGGCGGAGAGAAGGACTGCGACGAACCTGGTCGCGGTAGGTACGAAGGTTCAGAGGAATGTCCTTGACGTCCCAGGTCGTGTGCGGGTCGGAGAAGATGGTGAGGAAGGTGAAGAAGGGGTTGCGGGTCTCGCCTGCCTCGGCCTCGATGTGGCGACCTTCGTTTGGGCCCTTGCCGTCGAGGATGCTCGCCGTGACGCCAGCTGCTGGTCGGTGAACGTTGAGGAAGGAGGTAGGGGATGAGAGGTAGGTGTTGAACGCCTTGAGGGTCTCGCGAGAAGACTCCCATCCTCCGGCGAGGACGTGGATCCTGGATTCGTCGAAAATCAGCATGGTGCGAACTCGGAAGGAGCGAAGAAGACGAACCTGAATTGGCCGTTCATCTTGACCTCCTGCTGGATCCTGACCTGGTTCGCATCCACCGCGCGAGTAAGCTTCCCAGGAAGGAGGCGTTGGCCGACGATCTGGTTCGTTCCAGCGGGGTTGAAGACGCCCTTGACGGGGTAGTTCCTGACGAGCTCCGAGTCGTTCATCGCGTTGAGGATGTTGGCGGTGTAGACCGCACCACAGCCGGAAGTGAAGAACGCGTTCTTCTTGAAGGTCCTGCGAGCGAATGAACATCAGCTCGGCTCGTCAAGAAGCGAGAAAACAAAAAGGACTCACTCGATGAACCTCTGCGCGTCGACAGCACCAACGCCGTTCGACTTGGTCGTCAGAGATGCCTCCTTCTCAGTCGTAACGGGGTTACGACCGGAGAAGAGCCTGTCGAGAAGGACGTCAGTCTGGAGAGCCTTGGATCGCCGCGAACGAACTGCTCACCTCGAGTACTCCGCATCGAAGCGAAGAAGAGCTTCAGCGATCCCCTTGCGCTCGCTTTCGTACGTAGAAAGAAGGATGCTGGCGTCCGACATTCCCTTCTCGACGAGGTTGATCTTCCATGCCCATGAGTACGCGTCCAACATGCTGATGGATCTCAGGGTCAGCTCCTTCTCGACGTTCTTAAAGGATGCTCCGCACGACAAATTCATTCCCTGGCCCGCTTTAGGAGACTGCAGTAGAAAGGATTAGCGAGAGTCCAGCGAAAGCGAGGGAGGCGACGAACGTGAGTATGCTGCGAGCGGAACAGTCAGCGACGAATTTCAGCCAGAGCCAACGGCGACGTACAGTAGCGTCTCCACCAAGGAAGATCCTGTGGTCCAGGGTGTATTGGCTTGCAATCCGTTGGCCTGCGTTAAGGACCATCGTTAGTTTGGTGTCTCGAGCGAGATCGAGTCCGACCCCGACCGCCTCCAACCTCTCTCATTGTTGGGGAGCGAGAGCTTGGTCAAAGATGCTCACCAATTTGATAAATACTCCACCAAGCTGGTACTAATTTCCTAGAGTTAGCGAAGCTCTTGCAGAGACTCTTGCAGAGAGAGGACGGGCGCACCTGGTGCGAACTCCACCTTGAACGGAAGGAAGATGCGCTTAGCAGTCTCGTAGCAGTAGTCGAGAGTCGCCTTCGATCGTTCTGAAACGAGAGAGGAGTCAGATCGACAAGCGAGGGCAGCAGGAGCGGACTTGCCGATGTGCGAATCGCCTCCATCTTCGGGAGCCTTGAGCTGAATGTAAAACCGGCACAGCCCATCCTCCCGCGGAATAATCATGATCGAGCCAGCGTCCTTGGAGTGTACCATGCACTTGGAGAGAATGCTGCGAAGAGAAGAGCATCAGCGTTCGTTTCGATTTGGGAAGAAGCAGAACGTACTCGGGGAAGTCGGTCTTGACCTCGACGTCGACGACACCCCAAACTGCAGCAACAGCATCATTAGCTTGCTCCCTAACGTACCGTAATACGAGAGCAACTTACCAATATCCGACATCTCGCCCACCATCGTGATGAGACCCGTAGTGTTCCCATCCTTCTCCCCTCCTCCAGCAATCGCCTTTCGCACTCCACTCCTCGCTCCA